>CAIGRP010109062.1:0-14694 GCA_903798385.1 Fraxinus cuspidata | reverse complement strand
ATTATAGAACCCGTCATTTTTTTTTTCTAAAGTGAACTTGAGGTCATTTCGAGTTCAACATCCAACAACTGCAATTCACCTTAATTCTATCCCGTATAGTCTTACACGATGTCCTAATGATGACTTGATCGTACTATTCGGCGAGAATGGTACACATATATTGAGGTCAAAATTGTAGCTTGATGTGATAGAGGGTGGTCAACTCTTATATAAAGATCTGTAATATGAACATTGGTCTCCAACTAAAGGGTACTCGAAGTTTTTCTTGTAAGACACTTCAAAGCATTTTCAATAAGATTTACTTAATTATTTTATCATATTTCAGCGATTACCATACTAAAATCATCATAAATTGATCTCAACTTGTCACGTTATTTTAAGCAACAACAATGGATTGTTGAAATTTGGCATTTGGCGCTAGACCATATTAGAAAAGCCTAAAAGTATTGAAGTGTGAGTGAAAAATATTTATTTTAAATTTAGCTCTTGTTGTTTCTCATTATTTTTAAAATATACTTATTTCTCTTATTTTCAATCACACATTTTTCAATAAAATAATATTACACACAAACTTAAAATTTTTCTTTATTTTTTAACAACTATTTTTTATCAATCACTATTCAAAAATGCATTCTTTTCCAAACAAGGGGCTCAAACTAGGCCTTACTAATTCGTAAATAGTTTTTGCTTATTTTAAAATGTACTTATTTTAGTGAAGAAATTTATTGTGTTACTAGGCGTTGGCATATGAGAATGATGACTGATTGTGGGAGGGTAAGTTGAGTAGTGGGTGAGCCGATGAGGGTTGCAGGACCGACCCCAATCCAATTCTAAGTAAACAAGGACCGTGCCCCTTGAATGCCCCATTCTTTCTCTAATAAGTTAAGTTGTCTCTCTCTCCTTCAAGGAGCAATCCATCTACACCTACACAGAGTAAAAAAACAAAGCATAATTGTCATTATAGCAGGCGTCTCTTAGAATGTTGTAGGGTATTAAGGTTCTAAGGTTGCATTTCAACGGGTGGGAATGCTTGGAAAGGAAATTTGGTAAACGAGAACCCGACAGGTTGAGGCATTATAATATAAGGGTCTTTTCAAGGTCCACGAAGACGATTTGAAGGAATGCATTGATAGAGGATATGATTTGGATATCTAAAAATTGATTAAACACTAATTAGTTTTCAAGGTCTAATAGATGAAAATTGAGGGATCCCATTAGATAAGAAGATATGGTGTCTCGGGTGTAAAAAATGTATTGATAAAACAACTAAGAGAACATTAACTTCGGAGCATGAGACACGGCCTCATGACTCGGTCACAATGTAGTTCCCAATTTTCAAATAGGAGCAAGGTGACCTCAATCTTTAATTATAGCTTTACAACTATTAAAATTAGTTCAAATTTATATTAAAATTTGATGTGATCCTCGTAGAAATATTTTTGGCTATAAATTTTCGAACAATGATCCAATTGTGAAACGAAATAGCTTTATAAGTTAGACATACGAGAACCAAGTCATGCTTTAATCTAGATTTTTATATTGATAGTGCAACTGTAAATAAACTTTCAAGGATGGATTGTATACAGTTAAAAAGTTTAAGACCAATTTGCTAATAGAACAGTAGATTGGGGTCAGTAGCACAATTTCTAATAAAGGTCTGACGTAGTACGTACTGCCTAAAAGTTTGTACCTTGTCCGATCGCGTAGCTTCCACGCGCGTAAATGTCACGCTTCACACATTTCATTCACAATGTACATAAATAAATGTACAAAATTGATCCTTTTTGATACGTGTGTTTCCGCCATCCAATATCTGCTCCGGTGAATTCAAATTTGGGCCTCATCGAACCCTAGATAATCTACTCTCTCTCTCAAAAGATTTGTACAAATACTGTCGATGAGGAGGGGTACTAAGAGGAAGACTACTCACAAGGACACAGCTCCGAAGGAGACGACACAGCCGATCGAGGAGAATGGGAAGAATGAGCAAAGCCAATCGGCTCAGGGAGGCAAGGACGATCAGGGAAAGCCGGCTGAAGAGAATCACATAGAGCTAAACGAGCCAGCTCGGGAAGAGCTGAGCAAGAAAGTGGATGAGGAACCGAATAAGAAAGCTGTTAAAGGTAGAGCTAAGAAAGCCAAGACTTTGAAGCCGGAAGTGGAGGAAGAGTATTTTCCTGACAAGAGGAATCTGGTAATTATTTTGATTTATAAATAAGCATATTTATTCTTTTTTGATAAGTTTAGGGAAAATTTAGCTATGTAATGTAATATGAAGTTGTAATGCAGGCGTTTGAGAATTTATATTTCAATCGTGTTGAATGGATTCAGTTTTATTGTAATTGTAATTTTAGTTTGACATGCTGAAGAAATTCGTGTAATTTATAGAAGTTTGTTTATTAATGCGTTTGCAATACATTGTGCAGGAAGACCTGTGGCAACAGGTTTTTCCAGTTGGCACGGAGGTTAGAATTTAATTAATTTCTCAAATTTTGAGCAGCCATGAAGATTTCATGTGCAATCTATTGCTCTTGAGTTTACATCTTCCTGAAGTTTCTTTTCATCTCTCTCTCTAAATAACAGTGGGATCAGTTGGACATGGTGTATCAATACAAGTGGAACTTCTCAAATTTAGAAGTGAGTTGCCTAATCTTAATTGCCCTTATTTGATTTTGACCTGTGAGATTTATGTTGACCTGTCCTTTGTTATTTAATCAAGGCCAGTAGAGTTAGACCTTCAGAGAGTAGAGTTATGAAATTAAAAGAAAAACATCTACGGGGTATTGATGCTAACACTTTGTGGATCGATGGCAGGATGCATTTGAAGAAGGTGGACTGTTATACAATCAAAAGGTCTACCTCTTTGGATGTACAGAGCGTAAGTGGAATTTAAAAATTGGCTTCTTCCTTTGCTCTTTGAGAATATCACATGCGTTGTGCAATATGAATTTATCGTTATGTTTAATATATTTAAGTAAAAAGTGCACTGTGCTTAATGAGGTATTTCGACAGGAGTATTCTCTCTGGCTCTTCTTGAACTACTTGAACCTTTTTGTCTCTTTCTTCTATAATTTATTGATAATTGGATATAGTATTTGTCATTTTGTTGTTTACTCTATCAATCACATTTCCTTTGGAGCTATATCACCCTTCTCCTTCTTTGGTGTTTTGTAACTGTTTATTATTCCTGCAGCACAATTGGTCTTTTTCCAGGGTCAAGGGAAAGTTACAATGATTCCTGTTGTGGTTGCTGTAAGTTCTCAAACATGAGATAGTTAATCACTATTATCATACTTGTATTATTTTTTCTTCTACTATTCCTCTTTTTGTTTCAAATTCAATTGACTCCCTATGTTTAGCATTGGTTCAAACAATGGCAAGTCACCTAAAATGGCCAGACAAAAAACTAGAGAACTGGAGATTTTTGGTTCTTTCTAACCACTCTCCATCCCCTACTAAAGAAAAAGAAATTCTCCATGTGGTGCCTTTCGACAACTTCCACTTCACTGACCTGCCAGAATTCATCTTCCCCTCCAGCCATGCTCCCATCATACAATAGTTAGAATACGAAGAGACCACTCACTCTATCTCAAAAACAATGTCCAAATGTTCACATCTGCCTCTAAAGCTAAGCTCATTGAACCTTGGATAGTTATATAAACCAGATTTGATGCAAAAAGCATGGAGCTAATTGATTCATGTTTGGTTAGGATTGTCGAAAAAGAGCAAGTTTGGAGTTCGGTTGTTTTTTTCTACTTTTTTGGGCTTGCGTTTTGACTGACGGTTTCATGCTGCTTTGTCCATGGTCAAGTGGAATCTGTTTTCAGAGTATCTCTATGACATGAAATGTGTGTTTAATCTCTGTGTGTTCTGCATAATCATTCAATGTAATTTTGTTGCTGATATTTTATGCATATCTACTTTTGAGCAGGTGGTGTCACCTTTTCCTCCTTCAGACAAAATTGGCATTAAATCAGTACAGAGGGAGACAGAAGAAATTTTGCCTATGAAACAGATGAAAATGGACTGGGTTCCATACATCCCATTGGAAAATAGGTATTAAATCTTGGTTTGATTATGTTCTGCTTTCCTTCTTCATGTGGATGACAATTCTTCAATTTCACTGCTCACAGGGATTCTCAAGTTGAAAGACTTAAATCCCAAATTTTTATTTTGAGTTGCACCCAGAGAAGGTACAATTCTATTTCTTGCTTCCTCTTCTCGTTTTCTTCGTCCTTGAAAGTCTTTTGGACTATTTGCTCTGTGCTAGGGAACAGAGATTACTTGTCAACATGGTTTAACCTACATGAGTACTATGGTTTACTTGTATTTGCTACTTGGTTGCATTCATTAACTGTTTTTGGTATTATGCTAAATACTCTCTTATTTATCATCACCATGATGGTATTATAAATCTTTTTGTGATTTTGGCTTCCTTATTTGTTACATATCTGGAATTTATATATGAGAAGTGGTTCTATTGTAAAAGTCAGATTGGCTTCCTTTCTTGACTGTAACTTTTTATCACGTTCTTGAGGCATATATGAGAAAAAAAGGGCTCCAGTGGAAGTTTATGTTAAATTCCTAATATTCTTTGGTTGCAGGGCTGGTTTAAAACATTTGAAGTTGGACCGTGTCAAGAAGTTCGAGTACTGCTTACCTTGTGAGTTACATACTTTCCCTTTTCTTCTATCATATCTTGTTTTATTACAAATTTGGTCAGAAAATTATAGAAACGACCTTTAGAAATCCTGTTCGTGCAGTAAATATGCTCAAAAACCTTTTACATTTCTCTGAAACTTTCGTAAGCGCCTGTAATATATAGATTAGTAGTAGTTCTCCCCAAGCTTTGATATTTTATTTAATTTTGGAGTGCTTAGCCAAATTTTAATTGTCATTGGCCGGAAGCCATCTTATTTGGTTTTCCAGATTGAAATACCATTTTCTCTTTTTTTTTTTAAATCTTTTTAGCATGCCACGTGCGATGGTCAACTTGATATTAAATGTTTTAGTTTTCTTCTGATTGTATTTGTATTCTGTTCTCATTGTCACCTTTCTGCGTGGTGATATTGGTTTATTTACCATCATATTTAGGTTGTGTGACGGATGATTGCATCTGTTGCATTCTGTTCTGGTCTAAAGGTGATATCATTGCATAAATGCCAAACCTCTCCATGGGAGAATGTTATGTATATCTTTAAATTGGCTGCAATGTGTTTTTGTTTGATACTCTGCTGTCCTTTCATTCATCTTTTCTGACTGACCTGAGACATACTTCAAGAATTTCTGTGGTTATAATTCATAATCTCACTAAGCCTATCTTTGGCCCCCATTTTTTCAACTCATTTTCAACCACACATTATCCTATAAAATAATATTGCACTTAAATCGAAAGTTTTTATTTTTATTTTTTAACCACACAATCTCCAACAAAACACTATTCAAAAATACATTTTTGCCCAAAAATGTGGCTCAAACAATGGCTAAATTCCTTTGGAATGAAGTGTGTGGTGTATATTGCAGATCTGTGTGATGTCTTGGTTGTACTTGTCTCTTATTCCAATCGCTTTTCGAGGCATGAACAAGAGTATGACATAAACCCAAAACGGTACATGATGAAAGCATGCTGGATTGACAAATTCTAATACTTATGCATAATTAACATTGGAAACAAATGATCGTTCATAATTCAGCTATAGCATCAATACATTCTTAATGTCAAAAGCATTCAGTATCAAATGTGCATTCGTTTTTTAGTAAATCAATATCGGGGTGCATATCCTACATGCCAGCAACAATTATTTGGGTGCCATCTAGGTTATGTTATTCCATTATTCTGGTGGTGTTGAATGAGCATTGGACCAATTCGTAAATTATCAATTTTCTTTTGGGTTTCACTCAGAAGAATATACGACAGTAACAGATGATCCTTTTGTGTGTACTTGGTAGAATGTCTCTGATGATTCCTTTCTTTTGGCAGACTTCTACCAGCCTCTGCAGGAAGATGAAATCGAACAGAGCACAGTGGTTCAGATCTTATTTCCTATAGATCCCAAGCCAGTAAGATTCTTTTCTAATACTAATCCACAGGCTCATCTACATAGTTATAACATACTAATTTTTATGTGCTACTTGCATATAGCTCTTATAGAAATCTTAGATGTTGCTTAGGTGATTAGGTGGAATTCTGCAACATATGTCAGACCAACACATGCTGAATCAGCTTAGGAAGTCATGTATAAACTTTGGAACAAGCTAACTTAGTGTCAACTCTGCTCTCCAGGTTTTCTGCGAGTTTGATTGGGAACTTGATGAACTTGAGGTATGCTATTACAAGTTCCGATTTTCATTGGGTATTGGCACAATCAGCATATTGAAGCTTTTCTTCATGTTGATTGTGTGAGACGAATATTGTCTGACTTGATCAAATCAAAATATGTTTAGGAGTTCACAGATAAGCTTATCGAGGAAGAAGAGTTGTCTGCAGATCAAAAAGATGCTTTCAAGGTAAACATTCATGATGTGGTGCATGTAGCTCCTGTCTCAATGTTATAAATCCTTGTAGTTGAATTGACTTCAATATGAATTGTATATCCGTGTTTTCCTTCAGGATTTTGTGAAAGAGAAAGTTCGAGAAGCAAAAAAAGCTAACCGTGAGGTACATTGTTGAAGAGCTCAGTGCAACCAAGTTCTTGATCATTTGGATCTCCCGAGTGTTGAATGCTGCTTTCTCTTTTTATTTTGTATAGGCAAGGGAATCTCGTAGAAAGGCCTTGGAAGAAATGAGTGCGGAAGTGAAGGCTGCATTTGAGAATATGAAGTTCTACAAATTCTATCCTGTGTCCACTCCTGATACTCCTGATGTATCTGGTGTCAAGGTAAATATCTGCTCATCGCCATCTGTTACAGGGGAAAAAGTGGAGAAATTTAGCTCGAAAAGATTCCTGGCTTCCTGATGTCATTCGGTTCATTTCTCTCACCACCTAAATACTCCATGTGCATCAAATGCAAGGAGTTTACAAGTGGTTCTACTGAGAAAACTACCTTTTCAGTTTTCTTATAGTACTGTGGTTGGAATTTCAAATTCTAAAAAATATATGGGCATGGTGAAGTCAGATTATACTTATTGGGCATGTTACACCTTTTGGTATTGAAGATCTCATGATTCAACTTGCGATCTCTTTGCCTGGATCTGTTCTTACCATTTACTAGTAGCATGGGTTGTCTACATACTTTAAGGTGCACCCTACAAATGTCATGGTAAAAATGTGACCAGATGAGTCTTTAACAATAGCGAAGAATGCAATATGTGCTCTATTTGGGCGTCATTTTTCTCCATTGTTCTAAAATAAGAACAAGAAAACTTGTTCATTTCCCTTGTTACATTCAAGTCACATTCGGTGGAGATATAAAACCGTGTCCTCTCCACTTTTCAGTATGTATATTCACTTGAGCAGCTTTCTCGATTACCTCTACAGTGCAAATTTGGCTAGTTTTTTATTATGTTATAGCCTGTAAATTTTTAACTTCTAACCTTGCTGCCCAAGTCATCAGATTCTAAATTGTGGCTTCTCCTTGTTAGTCTATTATTTTCAAAAATTATTCCTCTGGTGGATTTCATATGATTACGCTGTTTGAACTAAAATCTAAACTCTTGATCTGCAACTTCCTTTGCAGGCTCCATTCATCAACAGATACTACGGGAAAGCTCACAAAGTTCTGTGAATGACTTGTCAAGGACAGTTTTTATATGAAGAGAAACCTACCCCGGACCAGTTGCTGTGGTAAATTGGATCTTACGCAAGAAACAAAATTGCAGTATGAAATTTCTTACCTCGATTAAAATGTAAGCGTAAAAGAGGTTTAGTCTAGTGGAGGATATAGGGGAAAAATGAAAACTTGATTAGATCTTCGTTCATTGTATTAGCAGGAACGCAAACAATATCGTTGGCTCTAAATTTTGGTCATAATTTTAACATTATTAATTTTTTTAATTCTTATTACCTTAGTACTTTAGAAAGATTGAAGTCATTGAAAAATGAATGTATCCTTTGTTGTTGACCTCCCCGGGAAATAATTGGTTTCATTTTTTCTTCATATCTCAATGACACTTCGATATGCATATTATACAAATCTGTTTGTACTTCGTGAGTTGCCCGGTGCTTCTGGTAATGGTGTTACGATTTTCAAACCAAGCAAAGATCACAGCTTTCACAGATTGGGTTCGTGCTTTTGCTCAAAATACCAAAGAGAAGCTTCATTTCAAACCTCGGTTGAACAAGTTTATATTGCGCTAACGTGTTTTGGCTTCATTTCAAACCTCAGTTGTACAAGCTTATATTGTGCTAATGTGATTTGGATTATCTACATCTGCTGCATAGTCAGTCAAGAATTCATTAGATACAATTTATCAAAGAGCAAATAGCCCATTGGAGGTCTATAGTGCCCAACGCCCAAGAGATGCTATACATCCCTAATATTTGATTTGATGTTTAATTGTCCTGGAACATCCATAAGTAAAAAATAACGTCACATCACACGGCCGTGAGCAAACTCTAGACCACCCTGGTGGGTTCCAAAGACCACAAGAGGGCCAATACAAGTTTGGAATATAAATTCTTCACTAGATCAAGAAACACATTTCAATTATCACAGCAATCAAGATACTTTAAAATAACCCAAGAAATAATATCATTCGACAAGATGAGATAGGAAAACCAAGAACTCCTATCTTGTGTTGAGATAAATGACAGAGCGATCAGCGGTAATGATACAAACTGGTACATGCCAACAAGAGTTGAAATGAAACAAAACAAGCCAAGGCAGAATAAAATTACATCCTTGTCAGCACTTCTCTGTGGTATCTGTCCTCAAAAACAAGTAATAATCTACGATGTTGGCACGTGCCATATACATCAGACAACAGGTTTGTGCTCATGCTTGGACTTTTGGCCAATCAGGAGAGATCTGTACGCTTCGTGAACATTCGGTAAGCACTACTTGACAAGACTACGCAATATAATGAACTAGATTGTAAATCCGGTGCTTTCCAATCATCCTAGAATCAATCTGCATCTGACACAAATCGTATAGCCCGTGATGAAACATGATTGATCCATTCACCAGGGCTCGCGAAAGGCATAAAACCACACAACAATGGGAGAAGTAGCAGTACAGAGAAGAACATAAACCTCCTTATCCAATATGGAAATATCGTACTGTCGTTCACCTTATCTGAGACGTTGATGGACCCATAGAGAATAAGAAACAAAGTTGAAGTCCAAATATTGGATAGGAAATGCAGCAAGCATAAAACTTCCCAGTACATTAACCAATGATTTCCACTGCCTCCCAATGTATCAATGCAAAATTTTCCTGCATACCCACATCCAACTCCTAATAGCAACATTATGAAAGTAATAGGCATAGTCTGATTTGTTACAGCAGATCTCTGAATAAGCAAAAAGGCAATTGCCACGATCATTATTCCAGCAAACAACATGCGACTTAAAACTTGAACTTGACACCTTAATAATTGTAGACCCGAGCTGAAAGTTGCCATTGATTTTGGCATCCACCAAGACTTGGTTTCCTTGAAGAAACACAAAGTATCAAAACCAAAGCTGATAGAACCACATGATTATGTGAAGCGTGAAGCTGAAGAAGCACATGATCTCTCTCACACACACACTAAGGGTAAAAACAATTGTTACACCACTAGCGGCGAAGCTTCATGTTAGTCACCGAACTTTATTTTGTTCCAAAGTTTGTTTTTTTGCTTCAATTTGGTCGCTTGGTCAAAATCCATTAGTTTTTCTAACAGAACACTTGACATGGAAGCCTCCATATTAATGCTACGTCACATTGTTGTCTTTCATATCAGAAAATCCTTTAGAAAAATTAACGGATTTTAACTGACTAAAACCGAGACAAAATGCAAAATTAGTGACCACTTTGGAACAATACAAGAAATGGTCACTAACAAGATCTTAGCTACAAGTGACTAACAGAGTTTTTAACCCATCAATAACATCTACTGATTTTGGTTCAACTGAAGTAAATGCAGCTAATCAATTTTAACATCCTTCAAAATTAATTAATACATCGAAAAAGTAAAAAAATGAAAATAGTCAATTTCTTTTCCCTTTCCAAACGGTTAATAGGGGTTCATCCAAATCTTAAAGTGCACGCTACAGTCATAAGAAAGCGCTGAAGTGTTTTGTGGTAAGAAACAAAGAGCATGTCAACAATTTGAATAATATAACCCGTACCTTAAAAGGCGAGCACGATTCTGTAGCTTCCGTTATTCTTCTATGAGAATAAACATAAGCTCCATACCCAAGAGAGAACAACATGGTGATTAAACCTGCAACTAGAAAGTCTAAGCATTTTTTAAGCAACTCCACTTGTCTTGTATCGAGTAACTGAGTTTTGAATTTTTCCACCTTAAAGGAAGCCCTAGAAAAACCGATAGATATTTTACATCTTTCCAAGAAATTTGCATCCGAATGGACAGCCAGTTGGGCTTCTTTAAGTTGCAGCTTTTTCATAGCAAGACTAATCTCAAATGCCTTCAGGTCATTAGAACGAGTTTGCTCTATAACAGATTTTTCGAAGGTGCTGAGCATCGATTGGTTGACTTCAGAATGGGATGTGGTGCTCGAAGAACAAGCCAACTGTTGACTCGTATGTCCATCATGCAGAACAAGTTGCCGATTTATCAAATCCAATGGCCTCTCCTCTTCTGTATGCTCATGAGTGCATATTTGTTCATCACTGTCGGTTGTATGTGGAATTGATTCCAAACCATCTTTAGTATCAGAGATGCATACAGGATCTTGTAGTTTGTTATTAGATGACCATGTCCATTGACCTCCGACATTTTGGGAGGATCTGTAGATTAATCTCAAAGTCATGAAGGTACTTCGGAATGAAGTTTCAAAATTCCTCACAAAACCATCAAACTTATCGCCAAAAACCTGTCCTAAAACAAGAGATCAAAGAGGAAGAATAAACAAGTTCTAGATTTGTCAAGTTGATAAGAGAAANGAGAAATAGGAGAAAGCACATCAGATCACGACAGGAGTTAACATGAAGTTTCAGATAAGGCTTACATTAGCTAGAGATTCTCTGACAGCCAAAGTGCAAATCTGCAAGCGCCGATTTAAATTATTAAACAGTAAGACCAAAAGACAAGTATGTTGAGGAAATTTAAAAAGTTGTGGGCTGATCCTTTAATTATGAATGAAGTGTCTTATCAATCAAAATGATGAAACACCTGGATCTAATTGTTGCTCAGAATATTAGCAGCTGGATGATCCAACCATCTAGAGCGTGTTCCTTTAAGTCTGACAAAAGTGTAAAAGTACTTAAAAGTAACTTTTAAGCTTAGCAAAGATATTTTAAGCTTAAAAATTAACCTTTTTCTTTTGGAAAAAAGTGTTTCCCATAAAAAAAAAAAGTATTAAGTAAATTTTAGTTAAAAAAACTAACTGTTTTAAAGTAAGTATTTATTTACTTTCCTGGAAAAATACTTCCTACTTTTTTTATTAAAGATTGACCAAATATGCTCCTAGTCTTTTAGCTCAATAAATAGGCAGTGAGACATGCGCTAAAGTTCAGCTAAATGTGCAACAACCTTGTGATGAGTAACTAATTCCAAGGAAATAAATGGATGCATGAATCAATGAGAAAAAATTGCAACATAAGTAAACAAAAGAAGGATCTAGAAAGTACCCAAGTCAGATAATCCACTGATGTCTTATCTCCGGATGCATTTTTCCTGTCCAAAACCTAAAATAAACAGAAATTCATCCTGTTATGATAAACGGATATCTTTTATTTTTTCCACGATCGACATCATTTGTTATTGCGAAAGTGAATAAAACAAATAGAGTACGACAAAATCAATGGACTGCATGGTTTATGGAGAATGAAGAAAAGGAAAATATATAGCTATAGCAGTTATAGATATATGCTTAACACCAAACAATACAGAAGGTCAAAGATGAGCTAGAACTTACTATTTAGACTCGTGAATGAAAAATGTAGTCAATTAGTCATAACTGAAGCTAGGAAGTTAAATCGAAAATAAATTTTTCAATACTTTGTGCATAATGGCAAAGCAATAGATAGTCCATATGCATGAATACTACATGATTCCATTTTAAACCAATGGCATATGCCACCCTAGTAAGTTCTACACATAATTATAATTTATTACTAGTCTTTCTTTCCTAAAGTTAAAACGCTAAGAAAACATATCTAGTTTTTTCTTATTCGAATATATGTTGAAAAGTTTGGATCTTTAGTGGGATAGCTGCTATCCCACTAAAGATCCAAACTTCTCCACACAAATTATAAGAATAACACACACGTAGAGTCTTCTAATTAAAATATCTGAACCCAGAATCTTGAACCCATGACTTTTACACTCATAAAAATCCATAGTTTTTCAAAAAAACAAATGCACAAAATCCTTCAAAAAATTACAAAACTTTTCATAAATATCAATCATTAGAAAAATCTATTCTTTTTAATAAGTACCTGGGAAACAACAGCAGCAATGGACATTCCCAGAGGAAGAGCAAGGGCATCAACAGTAACGTTTCTGAAATTCGTACTCTTCCGGTTTGAGGTCGACCCAACTCGAATTCTTTTGGGTTTCTTCAAAATCTCGAGACCTTTTTGCTTCAATTTACAGGAAAAATTATTTGATGATGATACTGATGAGGATGTAGATGAGGGTTCCGTAACTGGGGTCTTCTTTTTCTTTTTGTTTTTGGATTTTGAGCCATTCATCACACAGGAACTTGATGGGTCAGGAGGAATTTCCGGCATTGTGTAAGCGGTGGCACTGTCGTTCACGGCGGAGGGCTCTGTAGGGCAGTGGAGAGGTGGCAAAGGAGGAGATACAATAGTAAATTTTGGCTAGAGGAGGAGTCGCTGTTTCAAGTTGTACATTAATTATTACAAAATTGGCCCGGCACATCTCGATGCTAAAATTGGAAGGTGGAAATACTTTAGAGGCATAACCTGCGATTTACTTCATTCACCAAATTCAGAATTGAACAAGTTGGGATCGTCAAGAATGCGGCTTATCTTTTTTTTTAAACAAAATATTACAAGATTACTTAATGTAAACGTGGCATTTTTCATCGACCAATTGCATAATGCCACTTGTAGATGCAACATGTAGCAAACCCTGTTTCGATATATTAACGGTCAACAGGTACAAGGGAAAATTTATTTTTTCTGTGGCACTTATATTTTGACTAAATTTTATTTTTTAGACCCTTGGCTACTCCAATTGGACTCTAAAATTATTGGTCAATTTACAGTATATGCAAATAATTGATATTAATTTTTTTATATAAAATTTTATAAATATAGACCCGACTACTGACTTTTTATAGAGGAGCTTTAAAAAAATGTATGAATCTAGACCCAACCTTTTTTAAAGGAGCTTAAAAAAAACTTTCAAAAAAGTAAAAAATCTCAAAAATTACATATGTATATGATTTTGAAAACTTTGTTAGAGCATCCTCGGAGGTTTTCCAAATTTTTAAAGAACGTTTCGCATATAATAAAGATTGAAGAAATAATTATCTTTAGAACTAAGGAGTAATTTATTTTATACAATCTAACAATAATCTTTTTTTTTTTTTTGACGTAGGAACCCGCAACCGCTACTCATAAGTGCGCACTGGGTAAATCTCGCTCCATGTACAGTAGCTCGCAAATCACACGGGAGAAATAAATCGCACTAGGCAAGTCCAGTGCGACGGGCTCAACTGAGAAAGTGTTGGCAGGGGATTCGAACTCGTAACATTTGATCTCCGCCTTCACTTGCTTCACCAACTCAGCCACCCCCAAAGGGGTACAATCTAACAACAATATTGCTTAAATGCTCATATGGGCAGTGTATTAAAATTTGTAATTCATTGAATATCGATTCAGGTTGAATATATTCATTACCCACTTCTATTTATTCTGAATTGGATTCCCTATATGGGTCGTATAAAACATTCACCCAAATTCAAGTAATCAAAGAGTGTGCGCAAGACAGGATTTAGATCATAAAAAGTCACGTTTTACCATTGAAAGAAGGCCCCAAATCCTCATAACGAACCTAAATTCAGCCCAAATGAAACGTCAAATTCCCTTTGCAAATTTCTCTCATTATTATCTTTGACATGAATTATTCTTCGAGCTCATATGATATGAAGAACGGATCATTGTGTCAATGTGGTGAAATCTTTACAGTTAAGATGTTTTGGACAGAGACAAATTTGGGAAGGAGGCTCTGGGACGCAGCTTCATGGTTGTCTATTCGTGAGCCACTACATCCTCGTAATCTCCTTTCCCTTTTTGCCTTCATCCAAGACTTCTTAATTGCAACGATTTCGCCATATAGACACAAAGATCGGTCCTTCATATCATATAAACTTGAAGAATAATCCATGTCAAAGAGAATAATGAGAGAAATTTTAAAAGGGAATTTCACATCTAATTTTGGACTAAATTTAAGGTTCGTATTGGGAATTTGGGGCCTTCTTTCAGCGATAAGATATGATTTTTACTATCTAAATTGCGTTTTGCAAACACACTTTGCTTACCTGGATTTTGATGGATGTCTTGATACAGTCTACATAGGAAATTTGATTGACACGTGCAAACATCCGTTAGGTTTAA
>CAIGRP010109059.1:0-35870 GCA_903798385.1 Fraxinus cuspidata | reverse complement strand
TGTTAAGTTAGCAATACATTGCATACTACACTGTTCGATTTTGCATTTACGTAAATTTTTGGGGACCAAATTTTTGGCGTTCCCCTCGGGCCCCGAAAATCTCAGGACCGACCCGGCGCCATCATGATCCTATTGTAGTCAAATTCACCAACTAATCAAATTTTCTCAAATGGACAATGGCACACTGCTCTATGTGAAAACACTGTAGCTTGTCATGAATAGGGCAGCAAGCTTGAGATCGTCAGTTTATATAAAGGGACGATGAGTGAATGAAAGTGGGTTTGAACTAAGATTTTCTCCTCATATTTGTAGAATTCCAGCATATATAACATTTCGTCTACAATATTTAAAAAGGAAAGATTGAGGAGAAAATTTTGAATACCGATTTTACCCTTATATATTTACTTATATGTCCAATAGACCTTCACCGATTTTTTATCATTCATCCTTCAATTAATATTATAATTTTAATAGTTATATAAACTACTATTGGATATTATTGAATTACTATTATTAATTTCATTTACCTTTCATATAGAAAAATGATCATTTTCAAGGCACGATAAGCTGATATATCTTTTTATCTTCCATAATATATTCAAAGCATAAATAAAAGTACGAGATTTATTTCTTTTTCTAACTCTATTTCAGCATAATTTCTAAAAACTATAAACCTACCATTAAATTTATTATTTTTTTCATCAAATAGAATATAACGGGGCCTAAAAACGCTAGATGGATAATACTCTGGTAGAGTTTTGATGGTGGATAATTATCTAACAGAAAACCTAAGGAACTATGCAATTGGCTAGCAACATTTTCAACTTTTCTCATAGTTTTAAGCAATTATTTTTGCTCCATTTAAATAGAGTGGAGGTGGAGAATATTTAGAGACATGGTCAGTATTTGCAAAATAATGAAAGATATGAATGTGTATTTCCTTTTTTATATATTGTATGGGTATAGGTAAGATTGCATTATATGTGTATATGAATATATCATAATTGTTAATAATAAAAAATCAGATTATAACTCCAAATATATGTAATTATATAAAGGTAGATTAATTGCACCAAAAATGAAACATAAGGATCAAAATTGCATTTGAACGGTTCTTAGAACTAATAAGCCATTTTGTAGAGGGATTCAAATTCATACCGTATTTTATATGAGTTTTTCTCTGTTTCTTTTTTTCTTTTTTAATCTTTATCAGCTTTGGTTTCGAAATTATGTATTTTAATTTTTTATTATTATTCGAAAATGTTAAATTATTATTATTTAGTTATTCATTTTATTTTTTGTAGAGATGTTGTGTAGCTCAAGGAAGTATGAGATCATGGTTTGAAGGCTGCAAAATTGACCATGTGAGTGTAGTCATAATTTTCTACATAATTTGTCCTATATTTTTGTAAATATTTTTTTTCATGAAGATGGTAGCAATAATTTTTTTTTTTTTTAAATTACAAGATTGAAGAATTACGCCAAAGTTGAAATGGAATCTATTGACTTGTGTGATTCCATATTGCTAATAAGATTCTATAAATCTTTATAGTGTATTAAGTAGTATTATTAAGCCTAAAAAAGAACAACATACAAAGTAGTGAATTATGCCAAGAATCACAAGAGAGAGGACTTTCAATTGCTTCCCTCAAATAAGTAACATACAATACTGAAATGGTGTTTTATGGGCTGATATTTTTGTATTTATCCATTCTCGATCCCCAAACACACAAGAACACTAACACAGACAAATGCCTAAAGAAAAGGAATGGTTGTACTACAATGTCGAAATCACTTGCCGGCCGCCAACACGTCATTAAAGAAGTTGAAATGTCAATTTACGTTATTTAGGTTTGAGTAACGTATATAAAGTAATAATATTACATATACAATAAACTCATACAACATATGTTGTGTAGAGAATTTTCAGAACGTTATATGTGGGATATAAGACATCAAAAGTGAACAACGCGAAAAAAAGACATGTTATTAACAATTATTTATTTTTATTTTAATAATATCAATTACCCAAACTATTTCCAAAAAACAATATTAGTACTTCAAAAACTAGATGACTTTTTTTCACCATGCATTGTGATTCTTTTTTGTTGTTACTTCAGTTCAATTTCAATTTGATTGATTCTTTGGTTCGGTGCTGTTTGAATATCACAGTAAAGACGCTAGAGAAATCTGCGGATGTTACTTGAGTAGATTTGTTTTAAATTTAAAGTCTCCCATTTGTCACTTCTCATTTATTGGTGTCTCACTTTGTTTTATTGATATATAAGTAAATAAATTTCTTAGCTGTTGTTTGACATTCACTAAATCATTTTTTTCTCTCGTACACTTTTCAATCATACATTTACACAATAAAATATCTTGCACGTAAATCTAATTTTTTTCTGCTTTTTAACCATGCATTCTCCAAAATTCACTATTTTAAAACTCAATTTTCCTGAAAAAATCATTTTAATGAACGTCAAACATGGGACTTAATCTTTTGAATTAAGTTATATGTACATTTCTTGCTGACATACTCCTTGACATCCCCGTGCATTAAATATAGCCAGTGATGGGAAAGTTTGTTGTAAAAATTAATGAAGATGAAGGATGTGATATGCTAAAATGTCAAACGTAATATCAAGTAGAATGTACATGTAACATGACTGTAATTTTTTTGCCAAGGTAAATGCCTAACTTATTATTTTTGTGGCACCATTGGTCTCCAAGTTCGTTTTATGTCAATTTAAAAATTAAACGCACTTGCGGCTCAATGGTTGAGCTTTTTAAGGGTGAAAATAGTTAATATAGTCTTGAACTCTGAAGTTACTTCCATATTCAACAAATCACTTTTAGTTTGAAATTTCAAGATGGATGTATTAAACGAAATTTTTGTCTAATTAAATAAAACTACATTGTTAGATAGTAGTTATAGTCCCTGTTTGATTTGGATGAAAATCAGATCTTCAGTAGATTATCACACTTATTTTTCATGTTCTGATAAGAGTTGAGCCCCTATTTGACAACCTTATTTTTTAAACTATTTTTTATATATTCATTTTCAATCATACATTCAAATAATAAAATATTATGCACGTTAATTACACATTTTCCTAAAAATCACTACTCAAAAACTCTTTTTTTTTTTGTTTTTGAAAAGTATGATTGTCAAACAAGGATTCACTGTCTTTTTAAGTGGGAACGTGATCTATGGTCCTTGTGAATATTTATCGAATCAGAAATTAAGAATACGAAAACGTATTATATGCCACCATTAAAAAATTAAAAATTAAACACTAGACCACCAGTCCACCACCTTCCACCATTCACCATGCACAGCCAAGAAAAAGAGAAGTCACTATCCTGCCGCCTACATCCACCATAAACCACCACCAACACGGCGCCACTCGCACCACCATCCATTTAAATCACATACTAACTATAAAATCAATTTTATAAATCAAAATAAAAATCGAGGTGGTGGAAATTAAATCTGATTTCCAATTATTTAAATCTTGTTTCATATCTGATTTCGAAAACCATATCTAAAATGGAATTCGGGTGGCTCACATTGTTAAAGAAGGTGATTGGGGGCACGGTGGTGGCAAAAATGGTGACGGCGGCAGTAGAATTGGATTCTTGAAGCCCATTGGACCAGAAGCCCACTCATCATGCCCCCATTTTACACGTGGCCCAAGAGTGTCGATTTTGGTTTTGTCTAACGAAATATTTATCTTGGTGAAAATTGACTTAAATGACACTAAAATTGACTTCAATAACACCAATACTTCGACACTGATACAAGTTTTACCACGTTAATATCATGTTCTAAATGACTTCAAAATTGTTATTCTAGTCTATGATTAGTACCTAAATTCCATTATTAGTTGTATGAGTTACGAGTTGCATCGAATTTTATTTTCAACAATCTTCACTTCTTACGATTTAGTTGAAGCCATTGCGACAAAATTGGAACAAATAATGTAATTCGTATACAATATACGAGATAAATTTTGTAAGAACATATAAAAGTAAATATAATTTTTTTCTCTAAGTGTGGACCATAGTTCGCGTTGATGTTCGATAACCCTTGGTATCTCTTGCCAACATCGTGATTTGCAAATGTAGAAACATTGACTGAATTTCGAGGAGGTGGATGTCACGGTACTTGGAATAGAATGGTAGAGTTTAAGCCTCCGTTTATTTCTCATTTTTCATCCATAAAAATGAAAAATATGACCGTTATCAATCACATCAAGCAATCAATTTTAAATTTCTATCTCTTGTGTGGGACCCAATAACGGCTATATTTTTCATTCTCATTCTACAATAATGAGAAACAAACGAACCCTAAATATAAGTATAGAATTTGAATCTTTTGCATTAGTAGATAAGTTGTCACATCATAAGAGTAAGTCACGATATACTATTTTGCGTGTAAGGTTACATAAAATTCTGTCTTGCTTTGTTGGAGTATGAAATCGCTCTATGAATTGTATGCTCAAAACATTGTCGTCGTCCTCGTATTTGGATCAAGCTCTGTATGAATCAAGATATTTGAATTCGTCTACCTTGACATTACTTGAACTTATGACTCGACTCTCCGTGAAATTAGTCTGTGTATAGCATGACAATACTTACAATTGACTTAAATAATAACTTAACAAACTAAAAGTTTATATTTAGATGATACTTTAACCATTACCTCGTCAATAATCCCAAGAACAAAAAGAAAGCTTCCATTAAATGATCTTAGAGTTGTCAAAAGTGATTGCATCCACGTGACTTGGCCATTTCTTAAGGCACATAATGACTGATAATGGCCAATAAACCAATAATTATATGCTCAAAGAGAAAGCTAAGGTAATCTATAAATATAAATCACTACCTAAATTCATATACTAACAAGCCCTATATTTTTTTTTCTGAAATTTTATCATTATGTCCAGCACATGGGGGCCAAGGGACCCACCATAGTTGACGTTGGTCCCACTAGTGTTGACTAGGATGGGGACCATTTTCACTATCCCAAGATTAGGTTGGTAATTAAAGATTAGGGTTTGATCCGTACGATTATGTGAGTAATGAAAATGTAATGAACTTTCCTTTTATGGACAAGTGATTGTACATCAAATACTCTATGAAAGGATTGACGTGAAATCACACTTCAATTTAATGTGCACTAATGGGCTTACAGATTTAAATCACCAATCTCATAAAAAAGAGCAAATTAGTCTTGTTAAGAGCTTAAGCTAGATACAACGCAGTCAAAAATAAAAAATAAATAACTATATGAGTCTCATTTATAATTGTACAAGTTCGAAAGACTTACGTGAACTGCGTTCTATAAATATAGTTTAATATTTTTACTATCTATTAATTTTGTCAAAAAATTAGTAGAATTACGTTGCTCAGAGAACAACGTATCTGAAGTAGTTTTTCTCAATCTCGAATTGTATACTTTGGAGTACTTTATGAGTTACAACATGTGTATGATTTGAAAAGTAAAAACAATAAGTACATTAGTGAAGGATTCCTAACTTATCTTTGTTAGACAAAAGGGTTATCATCAACAATTTTCTTTGATTTCTTGTCCATGATGGTCTTGTGAAGATCCAATTGCTATGAGATCTTCATTCGTTATTTATCTCTTGAGTAATTTGTTACTTCTCCTCTGAATTTAAGAGGGCATTAATAGACACTGAGTGATGAATTTGAAGTTGATAAATGACAATTGTCAGTTTTTACCATTAGAAAATCCGCTATAGTAAAATATTGTACAAAAAATTATATTAATTTAGAGAGTTTTAGGGCGATTAGAGTGTGTATGCAAAATTCTAAACAATCCTTTTGAACGAAGATAGTCCGATATGGACTAGAAGAAGCTAAGCTCAACGCCACCATTCTTCACACGCCAACAATGTAATGTAAGGACTTGTCGATAGAGTTGTTTCTCAAATAGATTATTAAAGACGAATAAATCAATTTACACTTTTGAGATTGTCTAGACTTTTCAATGTCTTTAAATTCATGATGTAGAAGGAAGACGTTTGACAATCTCGATCGACGCATTTTTGTTAAAATTTATTCCAACTTTGATAAGTTAATGACTTACTTGTTGTACTTGTACACAAGTTTAAATCAAATTGTTTGAAATTGATGACTTGACATTAGGAAGTATTAGGTCAATTTTACATTAACAAGCATTATGCAATGTATTGGTGTCCATTTGTTCAGGAAAACAGGCTGGGCATTTGATGTTTTATGTTAAAATTCAAATTTGCACTCTCTCTCTCTTTGACTTGCGTTTACATAGTTTATGTGCCCGTGTATTGTGCAATTAAGTTCATGTTTGACAATTATTTTTCCAAAATTTTCAAATTCTCTTACTTATTTTTAATCATGTATTTATACGTGAATCTAAAAAATTTTCTACTTATTAACTATAACGTATTCAAAAAATCACTATTCAAAATTTCATTTTCTTAAAATAATGACCATCAAATCGGGATAAAAGTTTCGCGAGGAAAATGCCCTTCATTAAAAGAAAATGAGCTTTGCTTCCCTGGATAAACTTCCTACTAACATGAAAAGTAAGTTATCAAAATACATATTTGAAGAAAATAAAATTTGTTACTTTAACTCGACGTACATATATTTGTGCATTATATTAAAAATAGTTTTACAGAAAATTTCGTCTAGTTGCTGTTTTTTTATTTTTTATTTTTTTATGTAAATAAAGCAATAAAAATTTACCGACAATAAAATATCTTCTTAGTAACAACAAATTTTAATATGGTGAAAAGGGCTTATGAATACAGTACTCTCTCTTTCTTTTCAAAGTTAAAAAACCATGTTTGATTTAATTGAAAAACGAAGAATCAACTCGATATAAAAGTAACTAAATGAGCAACTCACGCGGCTCAAGATGACAAAAGATGAACACAATAATTGGGACTAGTGCATATGTACTTCAAATTCAATCCATCTAGTGATTAATTGATTTTTCCATTTCCTATGATCGTTGTTTGAGCCTTTTTGTTCTTGCTCGATTAAACCTATTGAACTTGGTCAAATTCTTTTTCTCTAAAAAGCCACCTTATATCATACTACCTCCTTCCCATAAAATAGACTTGACTTCCCATTTCTCCTGGAACGATGCTATTTATCATTATAATAATGGAATATCGGTAATATTGTAACTTAGATGAAATAATGGGATATGGCAATTCAATCCCTTCTCCTCTTTCCCTCTCATGAAAATTGAACTGTCCAATATTATTATTCTATCTAAATTGTCACATCACCGATATTTCATTATTATAATGATAAATAACTCTTTCTTGTGTAGTAAATTTTGGGCAATTTTCCTTATTGAAAGTATAGATATTTTTTTTAGTTTTCCAAATTGCCCATATTTAATGTACCTTATGATAAAAAATATAAAATAATCTTATTTAAACTATTATTTAATGTAAAAGTATATTAGAATATATATTAATTGCATTTTTTAATCTATATGAAAATAGAAATAAATCTTTCTTTATGTGATGGAATTAATATTATATACTATTTTCGTCCCATAAAGATATACCTGCTTTCTTTGTCTGTCCAAGATTTTAGACCACTTTTTTTTAATTAGGAACTCACAGTCACTACTCGTGAGTGCATACTGGGTAAACATCGCTCCATGTGTAATAGCAAACCACACAGGAGAGACATACCGCACTAGGCAAGCCCGGTGCGATGAGCTCGACCGAGAAAGTGTTGGCAGGGGATTCGAACTTGTGACATTCAATTTCCGCGTTCACCTACTACACCAACTCGGCCACCCCGAAGGGGTAGATCACTTTCTTTATTGATAGTATAGTTAATTTTTTAGATTTTTAATATGTCATATTTAATGTGTCTTATTATCAACAAATATAAAATGCTCATATCTATAACATTATTTAATATAGGGGTATACTAGAAAAATTGTAAGAAAAATTTATAGGGTAAATATATTCACACCACAATTTTTGTCAACTATGCAATATTTTAATTACAACGAATATCACTAAACTTTTCTTATTTTTACACTTATGTTCTCAACTTTTTTTTTAAAATTCTTATCATCAATTCTCTATAAATTTTCACATACATTTATTTCTCGTATTTTTAAATAATCGAAATAAATAGCTAATATAAAAGTTAAACAAAATATTTGCCCATTTTTCAATGCACGTAATTGAATATTTGAATGAAAAACCGTGATTAAAGACAAAATATGTAATTAATTAAAAGTTAAGAGTCACAATACGATGAGAAAAAAGTAGAGGACATAAAAACAGAAGTGTGCAAATATTGAAAACCTTTCTTATAATTAAGATGTTGTGCAAATATAAAAAAATGTTGTGTGAATGATTAGCCAAATTTATATTTATATCTATTATTTTATATTTTTTAAATTTGTGTGAAAATTGAAACAAATCTATTTTTATGGGACAGATGAAGTGCTATTACCAGGTTTCAATTTATATTATATATTTTATTTATTTTCCTATTTTTTTAGAATTCCTTTGGCTTGATCAAAATAATTAAAAAAATAGTAACCATTTTACCCTCATTCTTAAAAAATTAAAATATTAGAAAAATGATAAATTTTGGACCCTTGTACATCGTTTCTTGTAATGCAATCATATGGCATAGGAAACATTCATCAAAAAACGCAGTACAAAGAACATGGATAAAGCCTAGAGGGGTCAAATAGTTAAAAAAAAAAAAGTAAATCCTCGGGCCCCTAAAACTAAATTAAAATAACCATTTATCATTTAATTCGGCTGCCAATTATTACTTTTTAAATTTTATATGCAATTAATAATTTGGTGTCATTGATTATTATTTAAAAACTTCTACCCAAATGGCTGGATTTAAGCCGCATTGGTCCGTATACAATTATTTTATATTAATTAAAATGTCCAAAAATTAATTATGGGCACTAATTAGGGGGCAATCACATGTTTTAATTAAAATGATGCTTCTAATAATTTCAAATTTATAGCCCCTAAAGTCATAGGCTCATAGTAGTATCCTAAAATTAGTTGGAGTTTGAGGAGGTCTCTTGGCAAGTTTATGTCTTTTCAAATTTATAAATCTATTTTTAAGTTTATTTTCTCTATGTCTAGGAAATGTCTTGTCACGTGGCTATACGCACTTTTTTGATAAATTAATTGTATATTAATATATGGTGTTTTGACTAATGATGAGTGTTGGAATTAATTAATTTATTCATGGCTATATAAAAAATTGACCAAGGCAATTAGTGTAGGAAATTTTTTGAGGGCCGGTTTGAGCCATTTTATTTTTGTATAAAATGTATTTTGAATTAGTAGATTGATAAAATATGTGTGGTTAAGAATTGATTTTTTAAAAATTTACGTGTAATATTATTTTATTGAAAAATACGTAGTTAAAAGGAAAATAAGAAAAAATGTATTTTGAAAATATTAGAAATCAAACGAGGACTAATATTACTAGTTAATAAAAATGTGTCACTTTTTAACGTTGCATCAAAAGTGATACGTATTAAGTTTAGAATATGCTAATTATCTTCTCTTTTACTTATCTCACGCCGCTCTCGCAATACTTTCCCCTATATCTCCATCCCCAGCCATCGTGGTTCTCCTTCCCTTGCGCTTTCCCTCCATGCCAATTCCCCAATGGAGTCCCTCTCTTCTTCGCTTTTCTCCGCCCTCGTTTCCCATCCCATTCTCCTTTTCCTTTTCTTACCCCTCTAGTTGATAGTTTTTTCGAACTTTCTTAAATAATATGATGAAAATATAAAATTTTGAAAGATGGGCATAGCCATGTCGAGAAGTTCTCTTTTGATAAGGATAAAGTAGTCATTTTGGTCGGAAAAGTCGATTTTTTAAATAAAAAATAAATTAGCGATGGTTAAGCAAGTAAATAAGTTAGTACCAACAAGAAAATGCAATGTTTGGGGGAAAAATCAAAGAGTGATTTGAAAAAAATAATTTGTTGGGGACAAAAGTAAATTATAATACCTATTGCTATACAATTTTTGTTGAATGTTCAGATTAATGAATTTATCATAGTAAATACCCCCATTGAAAATAATCAAAATACAAAAAATTGATCTAGACAATTTGATTTTGAGTTTTATGAATACAACATAGAATCCGCAATTGCATGAATTTGTATATCAGTCAGCCACAATAAAACGAGGCATGTGGTTCCTTGTAATAAGTCAAGAAAATAAGCAATGGATGAGTTGGAGGTGAAGCCTAAACTCTTCTTATAATTGTATTTCATCTATTAAATTCATTCCCGTGATAATTTGAATTTTAAAAACAATTTTAATTAACTACCTTAAAAAATCATCAAAGAATAATTATTGTCATCTTTATTCCCTTTTTTTTTTTTAAACAATCATAATCGATGTCATTGGATCGAATCAAATCACCATGACTTTTAATTCGATCGTAAATTCGCCCCTGACTCATTGTACACCGTTACAACAATATGGGGACCACGATCCCTAACCAAAGTCAATCCATTCCGTATTGTCATTGCCTCAGCATCCTCAACCAAGAGTTGCCTAATTGAAAAAAAAACATTGAAGATTTTGTCACGACTCCTAAGATGTTCAAAAACACGAAAGCTCTTTCTTGCACTCAAGAGCAGTTGGATTAAGATTAATATTGATTGTAATTAGCTCTAATATTTCACTTGTTATTAATATTATATTATTGCATGAATATGGCGATGCAATTTTTACCTATATAATATACCTCTGGGGCAAGCTATTACTTTTTATGACATTGATATAGCAAATGGTACATACGGAAATCTTGTGGCTGAATATACATACAATCTTCGTATTAGGAAACATTACATCATTTGTAAAGTTAAATAGACATAGGGGTTGACCTTAAAATAGACTCTTAATATAGCCTCTCTCTCACATACATTCACCATTGATTCTCTCAAATATTTAAAACAAATTTTAATGAAAAATTATGTCAAAATAAATATGATTAGAGAGAGATTTAGAGAAAATTATATACTTGAGTACTAGAATTTAGCCAAAAGTAAGCCATTAAAACCAACCCAATAGTAAGAGTACTCGAAGACGAGCATACTCCGATCTTGTATGAATATGCAAGGAGTGTTTCAAGATGAGGGTAGGGGTTATATTTATTCGCGAGAAGGAATTATTCGACAAATCAATAGAAAATGGAGACATTTTATGTAAATAAAACTCATAATATTTATTACTTTTATAAGAGAAGAAAATTCAAGGACCGTGACATTTACATTTCATGACAACCCTCATAATTGGTACTGAAAGTTTTCCTCATTTGGTTAATTGCTTTAAATCTTTTGCAAAATTAATTGAATATTTAGTTAAATTATCTAGCAAAATAAAAAATAAAAAAAAGTACAGCGCGTTTTCCGGTGCAGGGACGAATAAGCAAAAGCTGTTGAGTTGCCACGTGGATGAAATTCGACCGTTGGATCATTACTCAAGGACTGGGATTCAGTCTTTTGACTCTTTTCTTGATGAGGTTTTTATTGCAAACTGCAAGACAACAGTGGAAGAAATTGGCAAGATTTTGTGCTTAAAACCAGTCTCACACACAGAGAGAGAAAGACAGAGAGATAGTTTGTGTATGTGAAAGAGAGAGAGAGAAGGGACGGGGGCAGAGGTAAAAAAGTACTGTGGGATGTCTTAAATTGAGGTTGCAGTGGCTGATGGCGGCGTTTGCAGGGCTGTGACTTTAATGCATCGAAAACAAAGACAGAATTGAATTCAAGAGAGAGAGAGTGGGAACCAACGAACGAATTTATCTTTCCATTCCATTCCTTGCCCTAACAAATTCCTAAAATTTGTCCTCAAAAGCTGATAAAAGAGAACGAAACCCCAAAAAATCACACAGTGAGAGTGTGTCAGTTAGCAGAGTTAGCAGCACAAAACACTCGCACACTCAATACATTCACATATTCATCTATACTATGTAGTATTTGTCAATCTAGTTTCTCTCTCTACCTCGCACATACATACACTGGCTAGGCTGAGGTTTTTTGGCTATGGATTTTGTCTTAAAATTGAAGTTGGATATAGCTTGTAGGGGTGGAAAATGTCTGGGTTTTTCTCACTAGGTGGTAAGGATCAAGAACAAGAACACAATCAAGATAATAATAATAATAGCCTGTTTCTGTTCAAGAACGAAGAGATCTATAGCAAGGGTTTTGAGCTATGGCAACAGTACTATCAGTTGCATCAACAAAAGCTACAACAAAATCATCTGGATGTGGATTTCTCGGTTGGACCCAGTAGTAGTAGGAGTAATAATATTTCAGGTGATGACTCTTCGAACTATAGTTATAGATCAGCAGGGGCAGCAGCAGGGTTTAGGGTCATGATGAGGCACGGAAGAGGTGGGGGAGAGGGCATGAATTGCCAAGATTGTGGGAATCAAGCTAAGAAAGATTGCCCACATATTAGGTGCCGGACTTGCTGCAAAAGCCGAGGATTTCAGTGCCATACCCACGTCAAGAGCACCTGGGTTCCGGCTGCTAAAAGGCGCGAGAAGCAACAGCAGCTTGCTACTTTACCGCAACAGCAACAAGTGCAAGATCAACACCAGTTAACACTGAGAGGGGAAATTCCGAAGAGGCATAGAGAGAATCCTGGTGGTGGTTCTTCTTCTCTTGCCTGCACTACTACTCGTTTACCCACCACCACGTCAGGTAATGTTGTAGTTTTCAATACAAACAAAATGGGATTTGAAAAAATGAACACCATCGATTTGATGGGTTTCTTGTTTTCAACTTTGAATTCTCAAATAGATAAGTAGTTGTAAGAACAAACGATCATATGATCCATACATACACACATCATTTGCGTGAGATGAAAGAAGTCTAATTTCTATATGGTCACACCACCAACCACCTGCCTTTTCTTTTCTTTCTTTCTTCTACTGTTGAAGAGTAAAACTGACGCAAGAATTGGTGAAAGTCCTTTCTTCAATTTATTTTTTCTTTTTCTGGAAACAAAATCATAAATCCTTACGGCTTGTTCTTATTTTATTGGTTTTTGACTAGGGTTTGAGTTGGGGAACTTTCCAGCAGAAGTGAATTCTTCCGCTGTTTTTCGATGCGTAAGAGTGAGTGCAATGGATGATGCTGAGGAGCAGTATGCCTACCAGACGGCTGTCAATATTGGAGGCCATGTTTTCAAAGGAATTCTCTACGATCAGGGCGCTGAAAGCAGCTATCCCGGGGAGAGCTCCTCCGGCTGTGGCGGATCCCAACAGCCACTTGATCTCATCACCGCCGCAGCAGCCACCACTAGCCACCAGGGTGTGACAATGCTTGACCCTTCAATGTACCCGACTCCTCTTAACTCTTTCATGGCGGGTACGCAATTCTTCCCACCACCAAGACCTTGAGAAGTGGTAGTATAGTGTTACTACAATTACTATGTACTCTCTTAAAAGGGACTTGGACATTAACATCACGTTTGGTAAATAAGAGAAAAAGTTGAAAATATTGTAGTAACAAGTGCCAAACACGTCTTAAGAGATTTTTATTTAATTCTATTCTAGTTCCAAGTAAATGTCCATTTGTTATCTGCCCTACAAATACACTCGGGATGTTTAATTTTGTTCGTATATTATTTATGATTTTGCTTTATGTTTAATTGTTAATGCTGTTTATTTTATCGATAACCCCTTTTCTCTGTGCGCTTTTGGAATGGTGATGGTGTTAGTGTAGCATTTGGATAAGTGCAGTTTGCATGTTTTGTGTTGAAAAACATTATTGTATAAATTCTTTATAGGTTTTTCTAATTTGGGCTCGTTTTTTCAATTGGATTTCTTGTTGATTTTGGACTTGATAATGCCTTTTCCCTTGTTATCAGTTTGTTTGTCGCATAAAACTAGGACGAAATAGTTAGGTATAGAATTATATATTCCATGGCTGGTTCTGCTACGTGCATCATTCCCCAGCCATAAGGAAACGGCCTGTTGGCGGTCCAGCACTGCAAATCTTCCCTGCACTGGCAAATGTCATCTTGACATTCTTGTCCCAAAAGTGTGCAGCTCTCTCTCTCTCTCTCTCTCTCACACACACACACTATTTTTTGTAATATATACATATACCATTTAAGTATTATGCTATTTGTACATATAAGTAGTACACAAGGGATTATATATAATGATGTGTATAGAAAAGATTGGATGAAAAAATTGATTACGTTTCAAACGACAAATGGTAAAATTACATGTAACATTATGTAAAGTTTGATGTACATTTAGCAAGGATCTAATAATGAAAAAGGAAAAAGAAAAAGATGATTATTATTTTTTAACAACTTGGGGAATGGAAACCGAACTTCCTTTTGTCTTAACATTAACCCCATGATCCCTTTTATAGAAACCCATGGCCTCTCTCTCTCTCTCTCTCTCTCTCTCTCTCTCCCCCCTTCCTTTAGATGTTTATGAATACATAATTCACAATAATACATGCACATACCTAGAACCCAGAATAGTTGAAATTGACAAGGATGAATATGACTTACATAAAGATATTGGAAGAAGTAAATTCTAAATGCTTGTGTTTTATCTTTTCTGAAAAATATGCATGTGATTCATATATACTGTACCACAAGTAGACATGTATATGTACGCTCACATACACACAATTGTACAATCATGGTTGACAACTTTGTTGATAACCATGAGTTGGCTTGTATATGTACCATTCATTTTAAGAACCGTTTTTTAAATTAAAACACGAATCTTGACAATACATGAATTGTCAACAAGGATTGTACAAATAACTTTATTCACGTTGATGAAGGTTAAGGTACATTGATATGGTCAAGATTAAAGGTGCTTTTTATAGGTTGATAGATATGGTACCATGTGTAAGAAGCAGAAGAGTTTAGGTACTTTTGTTAGGTTTGAAATTTGTCTACTTTAGGAAGTACAGATTGTTTTGGAGACAATGACATCTCAATGTGGAAGGATACATATATTTCTTTCAGTTCTCCTATAATTTCTCTTTTCTAGGACCTATTTTCCGTCTTCTAGTTCTCCATATTTATGTGTAGCTGTGCAGTACTTTTCATGGACTCTTAGATACAAGGATACTGGACTAAGTTGGGGATCCAATGCTTTGATTGTTAAGATTGTTTTTCCATTAGCAGTCGTGGATTATGCAGCTGAATTATTGGTTTATAGTCAATGTTGAACTACTCGTTAAACTTTTAGGTCAAATGTGATTGTAGTTTAGTATAGTTTATAGCTACTTTTTGGTTGAATACACTTGCCAAACAAAATTATTTTCTCTTTGGGAAAATTGAGGAAGTTAGATAAAATGAAGTATGCTAATATTGTTAGTGAAGTGTCTATCAAGACTTGGGATTCAAAGGTTAACATTATTAGGAGAAGTGGCATAAGCACTTATATGTTGGTCTATATTTTAGTAATTAACTGATGTGAAATATATCCTTTAACGTACCGCTGCTAAATAGCAACTAGTTCGAATATACCAATCTTGAAATCCGTATAATCATTTTTAGTTTTAATTTGATCAAATTACTCGTTTAAGATTAATGTGTTCTGATATCATATTAAGACTCGATTTTCATCTTAAGATGTTAATTTTATTAAGATGAATAGTCTAAATTCTTATATGTTGATTTTATTTCGATAATTAGTCGATGTGAGATTATCCCTTGACAGTATTTAAGGATACGCCCTTTAAATTTGTTTTCAGTCCATTGGTTAATTAGTCGATGTGCCAATGATTAGATGATAACACTGCATTGGTTGATTTAAATTTGTTTTCAGTCCAAAATTTAATGAATGCTTGCCAGCTGGCAATCTGTCAAAAAAAAAATGTAAAAACTTTCTGTACACGTAGCATTTTTCTAACTCAGAATAGGAGATTGAGCGGTTACCATTGATCATGTTAGTAGATGTGCCTCAAGTTAATTCTTTTCACACATATCCGTATGTAAAGTGTGTGCTCCATGCGAATTAATAATATTACCACCTATTTAATTTGCTATAAAATGTAAAGGAATATGCTGTTTTTTTTTACTTGGTATACTCCTCGTAGAACTAATGTTAGTTTTCTAAGGTTAACCAGATATATTGATTATGTACTGCTAAGATCAAATTTGTTTATAATTTGGACAATTTAGCTTGTGTCTCATCTGAAGTCTTTGTTTTCAAGCATTGTACTTTATAATGCATCCTCATAAGTTCCATCAGAACTTTTCTCCATTTCTCAGATCAGACACTGAGGTCATTTACATTTTCATTGTAGTCGTACATGAACGAAGGAAATTTTGTGCAAGGTTTTCCATTGTTTTCTTCTCGATTCCTCTCCCAAGCAGCCAGTGTTGCTTGCAGATTGTGAATTCTCTTAACGTTTAAATCATGGAATCTTGAATAGCTCATCAGGTTTACAGTCTGTTTACATTAGTCCAGTGATTGTTGATTCATTTACCAGATTCCTTCTTGATTTTTTTTTTACTATTTTTCTCGGTGGACAATTGCTAGAAAGAACGAAAATTGATTCAGATTTGAACAAACAAACTGGTGCCATAAAAAAATAATGACAAAACGGAAATTAATGCAACTGATGTAGGATCATCATTCACATAGGTGTAAGTAGTTAAAGCAAATTTGAGTAAAAAGGGGGTGCAATTTAACGATTAAAGAAGGGAACAAGCCAAAAGTGATCCAAAGAGTAGGACTAATAGGGTTTGGAAGTTTTAAAAAAATAGGGTGAGGACAGGCGCATGCTAGAATTTGCTGTTTTTATGCATTGTAATTGTGATGCAAAGTGGTCCAAAATCCCATTTTGTTACCAATAATGCATTCTGTCTGCATAAATGGCTCGTTCCCTTCTTCTTTTTTTTCTTCTATATTCTTTTGGGTGGTCAAATTTTGTGGCGGCAGTGCCCTATTGCATCATATGCATGATCCGTGAACACACAGTAAACTTTGTTTGGATGAAATATTCAACTACAATAACTTTTTTAACATTATATATTCCTATTCAATTCACTTAACCATACACGTTGTGGTGACAATATTTGGTAGAGTGATTAGACAAAGCTAAAAATAATCAAATGATTATATTGGAAGTATAATCACTTATCGCTTGTAAAATTATTTTTTATCGTGCTACGACAAGATTGAGCACGCATCTAGTTAGATTTAGCGTGAGAGATGAGTCAGCTATCTAATTGTTCGTGCAAACATTATGTTTGTGTAGCTGTCGTTTTGCAACTTGCTCACAAACAAAATAAAAGACTTCATAATGAGGTGTTCCATTCGTGAACGGAATAACAAAATTAGCACATCAGTATGTCACACCTGCGTTATGAGTGATTGATTTGCCATGTTCTCGAAGTAAGTGGGTTATGATTGCCCGGTATTTAGCTTCAATTTAGGATCTAGCCACTTGTTCTGATTCTTGGAACTCCAACAGTAGGGATTAGCAATAAAGAAGACAACATATGCAAAAGTTGAGATTTTATTGTCGGAATTGCCAAATTAGCAACCCCTTCATGGACTTCGAATTTATCACACACTACTTCAAATTTCATAGGTGAATCTCTTGTCGTTCTAATACCCAATTCGTTGAACTCGTCTCCTTAGCGATTAAGACAGCAAACATTTCTTTATGGCTCTGCGAGGGACCTACAAATTCTGCCTGTAGTCCATAAGTCCGTCCTTGGTGCCTTTCATTAGAGTGGACAGCAAGGTTAACATGCCAAATATGAGATTGATTGCCAATGTAGTGTTGTCTATAATTACTTCCACAAGGAGGGATTGGAGATGAAAGTAAAGAACAAAAAACCCAAAAAAAAAAATTAAAAAAAATAAATAAATAGAGAAAACAAAAGAAAGATAAAAAAAGAGATGAAAATAAGGCCCGAATACGAAAACGTTGTCCTCAAACTATATTTGCCCCCTCTCGGATTGAAAATGATGTTTAAAGGGATTATGGCAAATGGAAGCCTTATAAAGGATTTAACACTTAGGCACTAATGAAAATCTTTCAAAACTTGAAAAACTCACAAAATGGAAATGTTGAGTATGTAAGAAGGGATCTTTGATTTCAATGATGTGTGAAATAAAATTTGTTTCTAAGAATGATTTTCATCATCTTACTTTTGAACATTAATCACATATATATAGGCATCAATAGTCTTCCACGAAATGGAGCCAAAATCAGATGAAAAGCTACCAAAATTCAAATAGCAACGACCATAAAATGGCTATTTTTTTTTTTTTTATCTCTATGCGGTCGTATAGTAAAAATAGTCACGAGGCCTTAGGCCTCGGTATAAGGCTATGCGACCGCATGCCAAATTAAACTATGCGGTTGCATAGTTCATCATTTGACCTCCAAATCGACTTTTATTCCACAAACAATTTTATTAACATTTGAACAATATTTCCATTAATCCCCCACTTGTTCAAAATTTTAATAAAATCTCATATTCAAAATATATAATACTTATGCATAAGGATTAAATATCTTTCGATTTAAATCTAACCATAGTGTAATTCTAACAAAGTAAAGTCGGAATTATAGGTAGCATAAGCTTTGAACCAATTATTTCATATGACAATACCGGTAAGAACACACACACAAGTATTATGTGTTCTCAAGTTCCTCAATCTCGCTTAGCACTAATATGGTCTTGCGCTCATCATTTTCAACAAACTTTTAAGAGAGAAACTTCAACTCTCTATTGAGGCGGCATCACCTCGAAGTTCATCTAGATTTACTTTTAGAGATACTTGTACTTAGTACTGAACTTCATTAAGAGTTTTAAAACTTAGCCCTCATTTTAGTAACAACCAGCATTATTTAATTAGAATAGGATTGTTGCGAATTATATAATACTGAAACTATCCATATATCGAATGACTTGTTGTTACCCTTTGAACTCGTGTATAAGTAATGACATGTAGGGTTGTTACACTTTGAAGTCGTGATAAGTAATGATAGGTAGGGTTGCTATCATTGGTGGACCTTTAGTTCAAGAGTTTCAACCACATTCTACTTGAAGTAGACGTCACTAAATCTTTATTTAGAGGTTTAGTTAAGGAATCTGCTAAATTTTCAATTGACTTATTATAATTTAGGGAAACTATTTCATCCTTAATTAATTTTCTTATGTAGTCATGTCTAAAACTCATATGTCTAGACTTTCCGTTGTATACATCATTGTATGCTTTTGCTAACGTGGCTTGACTATTGCACATGATAGATATTGTTGTATTGCTGATGTAATCTTGGTCCCGAATGTATCTAATAGAGTAGATCCTTAAGCCACTCAACTTCTTTCCCGATTTCTGATAGTGCTATAGATTCAGATTCCGTAGTCGAGTGTGTTATACATGTTTGTTTCTTTGATTTTAAAGAAACAGCTCTTCCTCCAAGAATAAACACCCAACCTGAAGTAGATTTACTTTTACCCGTGCTAAATATCCAATTAGCATATGTAAATTCTTCCAATACAACCGGGAAATTAGTGTATTGTAGACCTAAGTTCTTTGTTTTCTTTAAATATCCAAGAATTCTTACAATGGCCTTCCAATGGTCATTGCTTGATTACTAGTAAACCTACTAAGCTTACTAATTGCAAATGCTAGTCGGTCTTGTGCATTGAACTGCCCCTGTAACACTTGCTCCAATTGAGCAACTGTCATTCCATCATTCTTTATTAATTTTGAATTTGGATCAAGAGAGGTACTATATTTTTTTATGTTTAAGTGTTTGAACTTATTTATCACACTTTTGATATAATGTGATTGACTTAAATGATAATCCCCACAAGTTTACCCAAAATGGTATCCACTTAACCAAAATCCTTTATCTTGAATGTGGAAGATAGAAATTTCTTTGTTTCTTTTATTCTCTCCATGTGATTACTTAAAATCAACATGTTATCAACATATACGCAAATCAATATCACATAATCATCACATACTTTAGAATATAAACATTTATATACGCTATTATGTTTAAAATCAAATGAAATGATGGCTAAATCAAATTTTACATGCCATTTCTTAGGAGCTTGCTTCAAACCGTATAATGACTTTACTAATTTGCACAGCTTATATTCATGTTTGGGTAGAGCAAACCCTTCAAGTTGTTCCATATAAATCTCCTCGTCGAGATCCCCGTTCAAGAATTTTGTCTTGATATCCATTTGATGAATATGCAAGTCATGTATAGAAGCTAATGCGAATAATATCCTAATTGATGTTATTCTAGCTACCGATGCGTAAGTATCAAAATAGTTCATTCCTTCCTTTTGTCGCTAACATTTTGCTACTAGTTTAGCCTTAAAGATATTAAGAGAACCATCAACATTGTAACTCAGGTTCGCCTTCATTGGGTTTGGACGTTCAACTGTTCAATGGAGTTTTGTAGGAAAGTGTTCCATTCTTTTGGTGGCATCCTTCTGCATTAGCGGCGAGTAAAGTGTCACAATCCTGTCAGCCATTACCAGTGATCTGCAAAAGACAAAAAAGGCCAGCCGAGAAGGCTTTACCCGCCTTTATTACTTATTAGTAGTAGGCAACCTTTATTTCTCACATTTCTTCCCCTAAAAAGCACTGTTGTTTCACTTGGAAGTATTAAGAGAACCATCAACATTGTAATTTCTCCTAAACACCCATTTACATCTAATATGTTTGAATCTAGGTGGTAAATCAATAAGTTCTCATGTATTGTTTGACATAATTGAATCCATTTCATACTTAATTGTGTCTTTCCAAAAAATGCTAGCTCGAGAATTCATAGCTTATCTATAAGCTTTAGGATCGGTTTCCACTTGTAGAACAAAATGAATAATTCTTACAACATTTTCTCATTTTCTTCTTAATTTCATTTGGTCCTAAAGACTCCTCAATTTGAGTTCTTTTACTCATTCGAGGTTCACTAGATTCATTAACATCTTTAGAAGTTGTTTCATTTTGTGTTCCATTAGATCTTGAGATTTCTTTATTAATTTTCCTTAATTCATTATCTGAAGATATTGAACTCTCAAAGAACTCTATGTCATTGAATTCAATAATCACATTGGACTCCAAATTCAACAATCTATATGATTTGCTACTACTAGCATATCCAACAAAAGCACATTTAATGAATATTGGACCTAACTTGGTCATATTAGTGTTCGTGTTCTTACAATAAGCACGACACCTCCACACTTTGAAGTATCCAATGTTTGGTTTTCTCCATTTCCACAATTCATAAGGAGAAACTTTTGTAAATTTCAAAGAAATTCTATTCAATATCATACATGCACTCAATAATGCTTCACCCCATAAATTAAATGAGAATTTAACATAAATTAACATGTCATTTATCATTTCAACTAAAGCCCTATTTTTCTTTTAGCTAAACCATTTTGTTCGGGTGTCCTAGGTGCAGAACATTGATGAATAATGCCTTGTTGTTCACAAAACAAGTTAAAATCACTAGAAAAATACTCACCCTTCTATCACTTCTTAGAGTTTTTATCTTCTTACTTAGGTGATTTTCAACTTTATTTTTATATACTTTAAACATGTCAAATGCTTCATGTTTATGCTTCATCAAATAGACATATGTATATCTAGAATAATCATCTATAAATGTAATAAAATTCCTATTTCCACATCTAGTCAACATGCTATTTAATTCACATATATCCGTATGAATTAATTCTAGGATACTAGTAGTTCTTTTTACACTTTGATATTGTTTCTTAGTCATTTTAGATTTTACAAAATTTTCATATTTAAATGCATCATTTTCATTATATAACATTAAGTCACATTTTAACATTCTTTTCATGGTACTCTTACATATGCGATCTAATCTAGCGTGCCATAATGTAAATGAATCAACAATATAAGCAAAATCAATTTTATTATTAATCAATTTGTCAACGGTACATGATTTGACAATTCCTTCACAAGAATAGCATTTTCCAAGAAATTTATCATTTATGGATAATACAAATTTACCGGATTCATAAACACAATTTATATCCGATTTACCTACGAGATTTCTGCTCACATTTGTCAAGGTAGCGTTCTTATCGAAAGTGAAGATGATCTCCACATTTCCTTTTCCAAACACTTTGGATCGAACTTCGTTACCCATCTGAATCTCTTGTTCTCCATCCACTTTATAGTAAGTCTTGAATAAGGACTTATCATATGATACATGTACAGTTGCACACGTATCATACCACCAATCGGGAACATTTTCCTTGATAGCATTAATTTCGCTTATGGTGGCCACAAAGTTGTCTTCTTTGATGAAGTTCACTTTTCTTCCAGAGTTGTTTCTTTTTCGATGTCAACATTCTTTTGCATAATGTTCAGGTTTTCCACACACGAAATAACCACATTTTGTCTTCTTTTTGGACTTGTTAAAGTCCCTTGAAAACTTTCTCTTGTTGAATTTATTAGAAGGCTCGGTCTTTTCCACGGCATTAACTTTTGAAGTGCATTCATAAGAATTGTCATTCTTATCTCTTACCCTCGATTCTTCCTCAATTCGAAGATATTTCTGCAATTGTTCAAAATAATAGTCTTCGAAACTATGCGTAATTTTCTTCCGATATCCTTTCCTAGTTCCGGGCTACTTGTAATTCATGAATTTGGGGAAGAAGGGGGATGTTCTCAAGAAATTAAAATCAAAATACCTCGATATAAGGAATTTCTTCGTACCTTCTTCGGCTTTGTACTTACTCTCCAAAGCGTTCCAGATTTATTTTGCCGATGAAGTATTGGTGTAGAAATCATATAACCGGTTGGATAACGCATTCAAAATGTGATCACATCATATAAGTTCAACTTTTTGGCGCTTTTGTCTTTCGGCCCTCACCGCATCGATTTCTCCATTGCTGGTTCTGGTAACGGTGCCAAATTCAGATCAAGGATGTAGAATATCTTCAACATAGTTAGTAAGAACTTCAATTTTATCTTGTCATCTCGTGAAGTTGGTTCCATCAAAGCGATCCAATCAAACAAGATCTTGATTCATCAACTTGATCGTTGCAATAGTACTTCCGTTCTCCATTGCGCAAGAATATAGTTTGAGATTGTTAACTATAATTGCTTCCACAAGGAAGGATTGGAGTTGAAAGCAAAGAACAAAAAACCAGAAAAAATAGAGAAAACGAAAGAAAGATAAAAAAAGAGATGAAAATAAGGCATGAACATGAAAAATTTGTCCTCAAACTATATTTGTCCACTCTCAAATTGAAAATGATGCTTAAAGAGATTATGACAAATGGTTTACATGATTAATCAAGCTTTGTAAAGGATTTAATACTTAAATACTAGTGAAAATCCTCCAAAACTTGAAGAACACAAAAAATGGAAATGTTGAATATGTAATAAGGGATCTTTGATTTCAATGATATACAAAATAAAATAGTTTTCTAAGAATGATTTTCATCATCTTGCCTTTTAATATTGATCACCTATATAGGGCCTTAATAGTCTTCCACGAAATGGTGCCAAAATCAGATGAAAAAGCCATCAAAATTCAAATAGTAATCACCATAAAACGGTTATTTTTTATCATTATGTGGTCGCATAGGAACCTATGCGACCGCATAGTTAAAGCGGTCATGGGGCCTTTAGCTAGGTATAAGGCTATGCGACCGCATGCCAAATTGAACTATGTGGTTGCATAGTTCATCATTTGACCTTCAAATTCATTTTTATTCCACCAACAATTTTATTTACTTTTGAACAATATTTCTATCAGGTATTTTCTAATTTAGCCCAAGCTTCCGCTACAGTTCGCAACAAGAAATTATTGGTGATATGCTGCTTCCCATGGAAGCCTGGATGACAAACAAGAAGAGTCAATCATCAAGGAGGTTCTTATGGGACTCTAATCTAAAAATACAAGTTTATATCGTTGTCGAAGGCTTAACCAATTTTAACCTTTGGTGAACATCGTCGGATTGGGTTTTGATGGGTTACATTTTGGTTTTGATAGCGGGTTGGATTGGGGCATTGGGCTAAGGCAGAGAGGCATGGCTATTAAGGATACCAACTTGATCGAGGTACTGGGTCTGGAGTTACTGGTCAAAAGTAGGTTACTGATTGGACTGGTGGGTCGGTATTTAAAAATTCTAAAAAGTTTTTTAAAGTATAAAATTTTCTTTGAGATAATATTAAAGTATTTAATTTATTTGTCATTGATTATTTATATATTTTTAGATTATTTTGTTAAATATTTAATTAAATTTAGGAACATAAATTTTTTTACTTCTTTTTTTTACAAACTATGAATGATTCACGAATACATGAACATATTATCGTGTGTGTGTATTATTACAAATAGATAATAATAAACTACAAAGCTCTAGTGGTTAGGTAATAATGAAAAGCGCTTTTAATACGGATAAATATAGCCATTTACTAGTCAGTTTAATAGACTTAAAAACAAATAGTGGTACAAAGACAAAAGCATTCATTTATCTTGGGTATAAGAATCAAAGAGAAGCCACTTTGACTAAAAGGAATATATCAGATTCCATATTCTTGATAGGTTTGTCTTAATAAAAACTTCATTTAAAAGAAATGCTCATATCAACTTTTTTTCCTTTTAAAGATGGAGGATGAAATTGCTACAAGTGTTAAAGACCAAGAACCAATGGTGAAAATTTCCCAAAAATAAGAAAAAGCTCACGTGATTCATGCTTTGCGACAAAAAAAAAATAAAAATTGGCTCAGGTTTGATTTAACTAAAAACTTGATTAAATTTTAAATTATATTTAATTTTAATTACATATTTTTCGGACATAATTTTTTTATCAGCACATTTTATTAAATTTTATTGAAATTATTTAAAAATGTGATTTTTATCTAGTTTGTTATTCGAAAGTTCGACCCGATAACACATGACTTGGTCCGATTCAGTCTTCCTCATTTTCTTCTCCAGCAAACCCCCCATTGTCAGAAACAGGAACCAAAAATAACCAAACAGAAACACACACAAAGAGCAGCAAGCATGGAGAATGAGCAAGGTAACAACACAGACAATAATAGCAGTTACAGCATCGTGGATACTGAAAACACCGAGCGATCGGCGTGGCTGATGAAGTGCCCTCCTGTCGTTTCCAAGGCATGGGAGTCTGCGGCCGCGGCCTCCGACTCTCCGCCTGTCGCCAAAGTTGTCGTCTCTCTCGACCCCCTCAACCCCGAGGGCTCTTCGTCTCTTGAAGTATACTTAATTTAGCGTTGTCTTTTTTGAAATGTAATTTTTGGTTTTAGTGCCTGGTATTGTAGAAAATTGTATGGCTTTGTTAATTAGTTTTATGTGTATCAGTATACTATGGAGATGGCTGGAAGTGAGGTTGCGAACGTGCCAAAGAGTTACTCCCTGAATATGTTCAAGGATATCGTTCCCATGTGCGTTTTTTCGGAGACTAATCAAGGTGCAAACTTGACTTGCGTATTCTTTTCTCCTTCGAGAACTGAAAACTTCACTTGTTCTGTGTAGTGGAATTTTGACATCCCGAGACACGTAGCTCCAAGTATTTTTTTTTACCCTGTTTGGTTTTTAGCATGTTTGGCTTTTCCTTGAAAGCACAAAAATTGCTTTCCTTGTTTGTTCTAGTAGGTTTTTTGTATTTTCAACTTTTTTTAAAAGCCAAAAAGAATCTGTCAATAAAACTCTTGGAGCTGCTGAAGAAGGCCCAAAAGAGCCTGCATTTTTTGTTTTTCTAACTTTTTTTTGGCTTTTAGGCCATGCCAAACATGCACTTCATACGTTGTTGTCAAAAAGCAATGTGCACAATCCCCATATCTGTTATGAGATAGTATGAAGTCTTCTTACAATCTGGAAGTGAGGATTCACTTAATTTGTGATGCAAAATTTTACGTTATTCTTGGAAGTGTTGGATCCACAGAGTGTTCAATCACGGTTAAATGCAGAAAGAAGTGTTTTTTTTATCCTTTCATTTTTACTGTTTCATTGCTCCTTCGGAAGGAGAGAATCTTTGTTCATCTCCATTCTCCCCAATGCAGAAACTTATGTTTTTAATAGTGGTACCATGTGAAAATGTCTACGCAATGCTTAAAATGATAGAAAGGAAAGACCGGATTCAGAACCTTTTATCCTGATGCCAGGGGAGTTACTTAACAAGCTGGTGAACTTAGTATGTTAGCTTAGAATTTCTACGAAGTGTCTATGGTGTGCATGGCTTGTTGAATTCCGACGAGCTCATCCAAATCATTGATTCATAGGCACTCTTTATTAGACTGCCCTGCCCTGCCCTGCCCTGCCCTAAATTGATGATCCAGTACTTTTACACTTCTTCCGTCATCTTGTTGTGTTGACTTAAATATATACATGTGATCTCTCTTAACATTCAAACTTTTAGATCAAGTGGTTCAAAGGTCTGATTCAAGTCTTGTTTCAACCCATTTAATGAAATTGTAATCCTCGTTGGTAGCTGATGGAGTATGTTGAAGGCAGTATAATTTAAATGATTTACATGTGATCCTCTAAGAGTTTAAGCTTTTAAATTAGGCGATTCAACGTTGCATTTCAAGGTCACTCGTTGCACAAATGAATTACTCAGACATGCTACTTTATGATTGCATAACTGATTTTGATGCGCTATAGTTATTTCTTGGGGAAGTTTGTATTCAATTAGATACGCCTAAGAAATAGGTCAATTTGGCGCTTTTTTCAGTTCTTTTTTCCAATTTCTTGCGGAGTCTAATCATCCTTTTGTCGAATCGACTTGGAAGGAAACACATGTCAGTTGTTTGTTTGTCTGTGCTTCTATTAAATTATTTTCTTTTTCATAGGAAGAGTTGCCATGGAAGGCAAAGTGGAACATAAATTTGACATGAAGCCCCATCATCAGAACATTGAAGAATATCGAAATATATGTCGTGAAAGGACAAATAAATCCATGATCAAGAACAGGCAAATACAAGTCAGACACTTCTCTCCTAGTTTCTTTACCGGTTATGATTGGTATTTTTCTTTGACACTTTTGCATGAAAAACTCCCTTTTATCTTGGTTTACTGGTAAATAGGTGATCGATAATGATCGTGGAGTGCTCATGAGGCCCATGCCTGGAATGTTGGGCGTGATTTCGTCCACTTTGAAGGTATTTATATTATTTTCTTCATATTTTTGTTTCAGCATTTTGGGACTTTTATGTTTTTCATATGTCAATCCTTTAGTGTTTTCCCAAAAAAAAAAAATGTAAATGGGAGTGGATTTGAACTTGGATCTCAGAAGACGTCTAAAAAGTTTTATTATATGAAGTTGCAACTTTTTATTCACTTTCTTTTTAAGGGAAGGATAAAACTGATGCAGGAAAACTTAACACCTGCCTTGCTGGCCTATCCCTCTTGATTCTCCAAGATTCATAAAACACCTTACCAATTATTGAACCTTTATTCTAATCCTTGTGAACAAGAAAAATAAAAATATGTCGAATGTTTTAGTATTATGATTTTGGTACTTTAGTTCATAAATGGTCATTTTTTAGTATCTTTTATGAAATTCATGTCAAATATTAGCTTAAAAATTTAAAATATTTAGTGTTAAATTAATCCTTTATTTGAGCCCCATTTTTATGGGATAATAGATTTTGGGATAGTAATTTTTTTAAGAATGTGTGGTTAAAAAGTAAGTAAATATTTTGGGTTTACGTGTAAAATTATTTTATTGAAAGAATGTATGGTTGAAAATGAGTTTTGAAGAAATGAATTTTGGGAAAATGGGATTTTGTTAAATATTAAAAGCTCTTAAATTATGGAGAATAAATGCAAGAGCGTCCGTTAGATATCTTTACATTTGGTAATTGGCATAGATATTTGTGTTTTGCTTGAATTAGAGGAACAATAGCTACAAGAATCAAGATAGGATCTGATCATTAACGAATGTCAAACTTTAGCGTGTGGTAGTTTTTTCGTGGTGGGATTCCAATTTAATGAGATTATGAAAAGAGGGTTTTAATATAGTGATCTCCGAAATCTAAATCAGTTTGCTTGTCCCAGGTCATGGGCTTTTTGTTATATAAAATGTGAATTTTGGCATTTTGACTTTAAAACACCATGGAGAAGTCTGATGAGGAGTTGCACTTGAAATCCATGCTATCTCCATCTCTGGATGTTCATGTATTTTCACGCTAGCATGAAATGAGAAGCAGTAAAACATTCTGCTGGTACGATACTTTAATTACTGAAACGTAGACTTTGGAGGCAGGTGTTGCTGACACTACGTTTCTTTGACTGAGTAAGAATTAGCTTTTCTAAAATGCAAAAGGGAGAAATGAGGGTTTTTGAAGTTAAGGGTAAGGATGGGGAGTAAGAGGCATTACTCATCATCACAGAGGGAGTTATGCTGACAATGTTTTGGATTTACGTCGTTTATGGGAATTGAGGCTAAACATTATTTTCTTCTTTTGTTCATCCATGTGTCAATTATAAAGACGAGCCTACCAATTTAACTGAAATGAACATAAAATAAATCCATTGTTGGTATACCAAAAGGTTGGGTAATTTCTTTTTTCAATACGGTACCAAAAACGTTGGGGTGTAATTCTTATCTGGTCAACTCATTTCAATTAAGGCTGGGCTAGTCCTGGATATAATCTAAATATACTCAATGGAAAAAGCCACAAGTGAATGTAAAAGCCATTCTTGATGAATGAATTGTCGCGCTTAAAAGTGACACAAATGAGTAATACCCATTGTACCATGTTCTCTGGCTAGTTGCGACTAGTGATTGCGATTTCATTCTACACATGGGAACATGCCATCTCTCCGGTAATATTGCAGTCTACTCTAGACTATTCGAAATTTCACTTGAATTGTGTATCTTGTACGTACAACGGGTTCAACCCTTAAATTTTGTGACCCATCTAATCATGAGAGCAGGTGGGTGCGGTGATTTTGTAAAGAATTGAGGTTGTGAGAGACTCTAGATGTCTGAATGAATATGCAGAAATATCAATTATAGGTGCATATAAATATACTAAAAATTGAATCCATAATTTAGACTGTTAGGTACTTAAGTTGCTAGAAAATTTTCGCTAACAGAACCAAGAATTACCTTGCTGTGAAATTGACGCTTGCAAAAAAGCATAAAAGATTGTCGGATTTTTGATGTGCGTTAGGTTTATAGGTTTGGGGGTTTCCTGTTCCAGACAGCTATAGATATTTATAGTTCTGTAGAATTGTGCATGCATTTACAACTTGAAAAGCGGGATTGATCTATCATGACCATGACAGACAGAACTACATGGTGTATGGCTGTTTGCTAAATCTAAAATCCAATAATTCCACATGGACTTGAACAAAGTCGTATTTGACTTTAAGAGAAATCTACAAATCTGAAATGCTCATGTGGGTATATCACCCTTTGCGGCATTTAAGGACGTTGGTCAGGATGTGATTAATGTTTCAAATATTCTTTTTCTCTTTTGTGATGGATAATTTATCTCTCGTTGCATAAGTTCTCCTTGAAGTGTATATCACTATGAATTTTATACTAAGTTACTCAAGATTGTATCGTGAAATCTTACATGAACTTTATACTTCAAAATTTATTGACTTCGTGCAGGATAAGAAGAAAGCAGCTCCAATTAAGGGATCGGATGTGAAACGAACTAGAAGGGACCGTGGGGAGCTGGAAGACATCATGTTTAAGCTTTTTGAAAGGCAGCCTAACTGGACACTGAAGCAGCTGGTCCAACAGACTGATCAACCTGCGGTATGTCTCTGATTATTGTTGTTCCACTAGTTGCAAGTTGCAATCTCCCTGTCTCTAAAATTTTGGCTTCTACAAGTTGAATTGTTCTCTTTGTAGAAATGCAAAAGCAAAATATGTGTGGTGAATCTGTTGATCGGCAGTTTTACTTTTAAATATTCTGTTGCAATATATTATGATACCATTATTTTACTTTTAAAAAGATGAGGCAAAGCTCTTCACGTCTTTTAGCCTCTATAGTACTTCGATGGTAAGAACATAGAAGACAAGATGGTAATTCGTGAGTTCTTGGCAGAGGTATATTAGTAGTATAGTTATTAGTTAAGTTGGAACCAAGGATGAAGAGAAGCTAGTTACAAAGTGTTTTGATAAAAGGTTAAAAGAAGTTTACATCTTAACTAAGTTGAGGGTATTAAGGATGAAAGCTAGAGAATTTTATTCATAGTGATGATATCATATAAAGCTTAGAAATTCTTTTAGTAAATTATTTACTGAAAGCCATAGCTAGGATGGTAGGAATTCATTGAACTAGTAAAGATAGAAATGTTAACTATCCTAGAAGAATCCAGATCTCTAAAGCAAGGGAGGCTATGAGAGGATAAAGTAAAACAATTGGTTGGGGTGGAATATCTGTCAAGTATGGAAGTGCTTGGATGGTTCTGATATTTTATAGTACTTAAAACATTCAATGAGATCTTAAAGAGAGAAATGAATAGACGAAGATTGTTTATTGTCCCTATTTATGGAGTACAACAACAACAATCTGAGATTTGTTTCAACAAATTTGGAGTCTTATTCTCATCAACCAAAACTATGTCAAAATCCACTAATTGACACTCATGGGTTATACTATGTTTTGACTCTGTAAAATCACTTCAGAATCTAATAGTTTTATATAAGGAGAATTAAACAGAAAATAGAATGTTTGGTCATAATAGGAAGGAACGTGATAGTGGAGTCATTGGGAGGATCATGCTGCCCTCACACAATAATTGTTTTGAGTATTTAGGTTCGATTGTTAATGAGGGCGGACTAATCAGGAGGGAGACTTGAAGATGTAAATCATAAGATTGGAGTGACTTTGATGAAATGGTTAGGGAGATTCTATGTACTCTGAATATGCTTGTCAAGTTAAAATAAAAACATTATTGGACGGATATTAACCAGCTATGCTTATGGAGACTATTAAGGAGGTACTTGTAAGATCTAAATCCTAATATCAGAGTGAGTTGGGATGAAATGGAGAAGTAACACTGAGATTCTATGGAATCAGAAGATGCTTATCAAGTTAAAAGATAATGTTTACTGCACAGTTATTAGATAAACTATGCTTATGGTTTTTAGTGTTGGACCATTAAAGAATAAAATATGTCCATAAATTAATGTTCTAGGAATGAGGATGTTAGAGATGAATGTATGACCATGCTAAAATGAATAAAATAAGAAATGGCAATGGCAATGTATGCTAAAAGATGGACATAGTATTGATTGATGATAAGTTAATGGAAATGAGTACTTTAGTGGTTGAGGCATGCCTTGTGTAGACTTGAGAAAAGTTTCCATTCATACGATTTGAGTAGAAAGAGTTGGACCTAAATTTTATGGTCTGGTGTGGTTTAAAGATTTGATTTCTTTGATATTTTCAATAGAGGTAGCACTAGATCCAACTAAGTGGCAAAAATATGTATTCATGCGCCTGACATGTTTTCTGTGAGTAAGGGTTGTTTGTTATTATAGAAAATTATTTCAATAAACATGTTTGCCTTTTATATGTCAAAATTGAATTATTGTCTTAAAGTGATTTATTGAGTAATGATAAACATTTACGAGTTTCTAACTGCGTTCCAAAGCCTTCTCAAATACTTACCTAGATTTTTACTCTTTTCCATTCTAACACAACTCGTTATGAAAATAATATTGTAAACCATGAATCCACAATGGTTTTTTTCCCTGATTCAAGCTCACATAGCATTACGTAACCGTGTGTCAACAATTTAACTTGAGTTTTTCAATTTCTGAACCTTAATAGACCTAATATTTATGCATCTTCTATTGCAGCAATTTTTGAAAGAGATATTGAACGAGCTCTGTGTATACAATAAAAGAGGAACCAACCAAGGAACTTATGAGCTCAAGCCAGAGTATAAGAAATCTGTTGAAGATACAGGTGCTGAATAATGAGAGTCTTTATTTTTTAATTAGGTTGTGCATCGAGGCAATACAGTCGATCAAAGAATGGAGACCATTATGATGTCCAAAGGTATTCACCAGTCTGTAAATTAGGTTTCGCTGTGGTGTACACCTATCCTGTCATATTTGGTGATAATATGCATCTTACCGTCCTCAAACTCAAGAAACTAGCTGAGGATGTTAAAAGCTTTTATATTAACTGTAGCTTGTTTCTGTCTGTGGATTATGTTGTCCTCATATAGTGATCGGATCATCAACAGCATTGGACCGTTGTTCTTCACTTTTTTTTATTTCCCTTCTAATTAATAACTTAGTGTGGAATGTCAATAAAATTCAGCGAGTTAAAATTCTTAACTGTGTTTTTAGGGACACAATTATAGTCAGATTTGTTATCTCACGTTCTCTCTTTCCATGCATCTGCAATCAGTACTATAGATTAGATGAACTGAATGCCAAGAAACAAGATTAGATTTTTAGCCAGCTTGGTCAAATGCGACTGTTCGGAATGTAATTTGTGGAAAAAACCGAGCTTAAGTAGCTCTATTAAACGTCAGTTCATTTAGTTTTAGGCTAGCATTGTTTATGGCAAAAGGTGTGTTATGAGCCAATATTGAAATGTGCCGGTCATGGCTTTAACAATAATTTCATCTGTTTCAGTTTTTTGAGGCTTCTTTCCTGGTTATAACTCTTCTAAAAGCATTGTTTCTGTATAGTTGTCGTTGTGATGGTTGTTTCTTGGTGAAAAATGTTGCCTCAACTTTGTGATGTCTTATATTGATATTGCAGTGTCTTGCATTTTTTTTTTGCCCCTATTATTCGTTATTTTCCTTAGTCACGTGCGTGGATTTTACCCTTGGAAGAAAATTTCTTGAACTGATAGGCACGTTTCAAGAGAATGATGTGTTGCCACCAGATGGAATTCTCATAAGTCAAAACTACAAACTTAAGCCATCTTTCCGTTTATTTTCTTCTTTTTTTTTTTAGGTGGCGAAGAGTGGGCGGTACTGATCATCTTCTCCAATTGCCATTTTCCTTTGTGGGTTTAGAATCCAATTTTGTTTATTGTTTCTATCTTTGTTGATACATGATTAAAACCTCCATATTTATATAGGTAAAATGTAGACTTCACTAATTTTATTCATATTATCAATCTTATATATACTCAGTGCAATCCTATCTATAAAAGGAAAAAGAAAATATTATTCTATTACTACATTAGTTCCTGTCTAGACTAGAATATAAAATAGGTGGAAACAGTGACGAATCTAGAATAGCTAAGGCAATCGTTGACCGTTGACGGTCGCAATGGTAAGATTGTTTATTAATATTTAATTAAATAATATTAAATTTTTTCAAACAATATATAAATACACTAAAATGTAAAAGTCATATGCATTTGAAAATATAATTTTATACAATCCAAAATAATAAGAAAAAAAAAATACATTTTTTGATTATATATATAAGAAAAAAATATCTCTGAGCTTACGCGAAGGTTATGCAAAATTTTGAAAACAATGTTTTTATAACTAAAACTATTTTTTATTCCAAAAGAAAGAGTTTTTCGAACACTTAAAAGAATACAGAGAGGTACTTAGATAGTCCAAATTTGATTTTATAAAATAAATTGATAAAATTTGACAATATATATATAAATATAATGAAAAAATAATTTGAGTCAATAAATTTTTAAAGAAATTATTTGGGAAACGAAAACGAAAAATATATAATTGTTTAGTTATTATTTATTGAATTAAAAAATTAAACAAAAAATTGGAAGTGCATGGAATTGAACCCCATATAGCCATGTCAACGAGTCGAAACTCAAAGCCCGAGCAAAACACGTTCGAACTTTTTTGAGCCACTCGGCCAAAAAAAGTGAGGCTCGGCTCTGCCTTAGCGGGCCGAGCCGGCTCGTATTTTTTTTAATTCATTATAAATTTATAATTTTTTATAATGTATTTAAATTTGTGCAATTTATACGTGTTATAAATAATAACTAAATATTAATATATAAAAACATACATTTAAACTTAAAAAAAAAATAAAAAGAAGTAAAAAGACAGATGCCTGCAACGCAAGCAACTGTATTTTTTAATTTTTTTTTTTATATTACTTAATCACAAGTTGGCTTGGGCTTGAGCCAATGCCCCAAAATGGGGCTTGGTTCTGGGCCCTACTCGAGCTTTTTCCGGATCGAGCCCGAGCTGACGAGCTTTTTTGCCATCCTTAACCCCATACCTCTCATCTCACATACAAAGTGACTCCACTAATGTATGAGTTACACTACTTTTTGTTGAAGGTTAGTACAATTATTAGTAAATATTTACTTATTATTTACCGTGTTTAAAAATNTCATCTCACATACAAAGTGACTCCACTACGGTATGAGTTACACTACTTTTTGTTGAAGGTTAGTACAATTATTAGTAAATATTTATTTATTATTTACCGTGTTTAAAAATAGAAAGGAGGAATGCCATTGAAGGGAATCAAACTGAGGTGCAAAAATTAATGCCCTTCCGTACTATTTGCACGCCCTTTTTCCCGCGGATCGGGCACCTACATATTCTGACCAGGGAGAACACGTCATTCGCCGGGGAGATTCTAAAATTGCGGAGGCTTGGTGGTAGGCAATATCGATGAAGCTACCGTCAAGGCTATGAACTTAGAAATGGAGAGCAATTTGAAGAAATGACTTTAATCAACGGGTGGCCGTGCTAGCTCGCCTAATTCTGGATCCGCCCCTAGGTGGAATACAAGTTAAAATGGATATCTTATTCAATGTCTCCTCCTTAAGTTGGTGTATAGACATTACACATGCCCGATTTGGATAGTAACGTATAAAATGACTCGTTACTTGGAAACACCTTTACTGAATTATGATTACAAAATGGATCTCTTTCACGAAGTAAAGACTTCTACTCTCCCTACCATTTCAATCTTCGTTAGATTGTCCTTTCAGCTTGCTTAAGTTTGAACCACTCTGGATAACCATGTAATTTCCAGCAAATATTAACTGTGTGAAGTCTCGTGGCAGTAGGTGTTGGGCGTGGCTGAAACCTCAGAGTGAACCTCTATCCCCATAGTAACTCGTCCCTATACTTCGTGACGAACTAGTGAGTATGTGTCTTCCAAACTTAGGTCGTACAGAATTCTAGGGCGTACTAGAGGGCTAAGTCGACCAAAGGAAATGATTGCACAGCACGAAGACGAGCGATCAGAAGGTCACGACTCAATGCAAAATCAGAGATATTGAATATTAGCCACCACAATAAAATATTAGAGAACCACAAAAAAATTATAGGTAGAAGACCCAACAATGTGTATGGTAAGAAATTTCCCGTGGACCAATCTAGGGTTACTAAAGGGCTCGGTCGAGAAAGAGGGAGGGTCACCTTGTAGTTGTAGGTGAAATCGCGGACAAAGGGAAAAGAAATCCTCATGCAATACCAAAGGAGCATGCAAGGTGGAGTCTCACTGAAGCCTCGTGCACTCACTAGTAGATCATTGGATGTTGGCTGAGGCCTAGGCTTGAGTTGCGAACAATAGCTGAGCTTGGGTTTAGGTTGCAAGCAGTTACCTCGATCGCGAATAGCTGCAGGGCCTGAGGTTAAGGTCATGACTGCTTGGGAAAGTCGTAAAAGGTATAAGCTGACAAGATGCAGCGTTGGCGAGATGGTTTACTAAAGATGGAGGGTTAGGTTAAGGTGTCAAGTTTAGGATTTGAAATTGAATTCTAGGGTTTGAGGCCCTAAATTCAAATAGAGTCACTATTTACATGCACCATTGTTATATATCTATTTCACTCTACATCCATCCTTATTAAAATTTTAAATTTTTAAAAATATATATTATTCTCATTATC
>CAIGRP010109034.1:0-27628 GCA_903798385.1 Fraxinus cuspidata | reverse complement strand
AGTGGATTTGGGGCGTTACAATAAACATTTGAGCTTGTGTTTCCAATATGTAAGTATTGATACCACAGTTCAATGGTTGAGTTATATTGGTTATCGAGCACTCATATGAATTCCACTCAAATATACTTTCTCCACCACAACTGCCATGGTCCCCACAGCCTCCCATATTGTTCACCTTGAAGAGCTAATGAAACATAATGGAATTGAATTCATACGGGCGAAATGGAAAAATTCATACCGCAAACATAACCAAGGCCAGATGATTTCACTTAAACGATCAGGTTGAGGTTGAATGTCCATTCCCCCTACAAGAACCTGCTGCCTATCCTCCACGCTGCCAAAATTAAAGGCAAAAACATTGAAGCCAACTTGCTGCTCAACGGTTGCATAAAATTCCAGGTGCCAAATGATTTGTTGACATGATGTAGAAATATGATAAATAACAGCCCAAAAATTAATGTGCAGCCTGAAAACAATAGTCCAACTATCAAGGCCCAAATAAGTCAGTCCAACAGTGACCCAAACACTAACCTGGAAAATCCAAAAAACCGATACCCACGATACACCAATCAAACACGACAACCGTAGAAGAAGGGAATCACCGACTACTTCTTCAACCTGAAAATGGTCGTCGCCAACATCCACAAAATTGCCCCTTGCTACAAATTCGTGCTCTATGGCTGCAAATTCTAAGTCTGAGTGTCGCAAATTCCAACCGGAGGAGTTTATGGACACCACAAATCTCGAAGGCCGCCGTCGAAAATTTCCCGAGAACCACAGATTCCCAAAAAAAAAAAAAAAAACTTTCCTATAAAGCATCAGTCATGCCTGGTCTCCCTTCCGCATATGCCTTGCTCTCCATTGGAATGGTTGGCACCACATCGTCTCTTAGTTGCAATCTGGCTCAAATTTTTGAGATATCCACCAGGTTCATTATGTATCCCAATGGACGTGAAACTAGAAAAAAGAGAAGAAAACTGAGAGATAAGGCGCCCTAATAGTGATGTAGAGGCAGCGCTTGTCAGGAACCTAGACCGGCCACAATTTCCACCAGAGAAGACTCCTACTGGAGATAAACAAGAAAAAGAATGAACCCACGGTTCATGTTGGATTATCATCAGAAATCACATAAATAAACTACAATAATCCCTGTGTCCCATCTCATAAATCCTGAAATGAGAAAAACCACCTAGACGGTTAAACTAGAAATCGCAAATCCGCGCAGGAAAATTGATGAAGATGGATAAGGATGCACATGGAACAACACTTCAATTCTATGTTATGTTTTTCTTTTTGATTTGTTTATTTAGTCATAGGTTGTTACATGGAAAACAGAAGACAACTAGAAGATTTTGGATAGCTGAGCTCGCAAGATCAATATGGCTGAAGAAGTAAGCAAAAAGGGAGGGGGAAAGGAAAGTCAAGCTATTACAACAGCTGGTAGTTAGTTACAGTTGTTAGTAAAAGAATGCATAGTTGGATAGCGAAGTACTAGTGTTCAGCTAGAAGGTTCAGCTATAAGAAGAGTCGTAATTCCATTTTTGTAATTCAAGGAATAAAATTCATATTGTTCTCTCTCAAACTGCATTTTCTTTTACTTCATTCACCATTCCTTAACAGAATTCTTATATCATAGGTTTTATTTATTTACTTTATAGGTGTATAAACCTTGAGAGTTAAGGGACTTCGGGCACAATGTCAATTAATCAGCAATTAGGTTTGGTTTGTATTAAAGAAGCAACTGACAGTGAACTTCAGTTTTCCTTTTTTGAATAAATTTTTTTGTCAGAATCCTGTATTTATGGAGTCAACGAACTTGTGATCGCCTTGTATTTGTTTTTTTAATTCCTTTTCTGCTGCATCAAAAATTCATTGTATTTCTTGAAGAGTCTATACTGCACTAGGTTAATTATGCATTCTTTGCAGATGATATATTGTCTTTGTTGAGCGCCATAATGGAATATTGAACTGCCATTCGGCATCTTTTGGATACATATGAATCGGCGTCTACCCAGAAAATCAATATGTCAAAGTCACCTATTACTTATAGCCTAAATATAATGGATGAGTAACAAAAGGCTATTGTTGAGTTTTTTGAGTTGGGAAGAGTTAGCCCATACACTAGATATCTTGGTCTTCATTCCATTATTGGTAGGAGCAAAAAATATATTTTTGCAGGACTTAAAAGAACGGGTATGGAAAAAACTTCAACTTTGGAAATGAAATTTCCTCAGTTGGGGGCATGAAATCTTAACTAAATCGGTGGTCCAAGCCATTCCAACCTACCCTATGAGAATACCTGATGGACTATACAGCGAAATAAAGAGGCTGGTAGTGCTAGGATAAAAGAATTGTGGATGCAAATTTCACAAAATTTCAATTGTGGAGGCTGGCAAAATTGGAATCTGTAAGGAATTTTTTAAAAATCTTGAAAAACCTTAGTTTAAGGTTTTCTTTGTAGATAATAGTATTTTCTTTGTCGAGCCACCTTGGAAGATTGCATTGTCATTCAACATCTTTTAGATTCATATGAATCGGCACATCTATCCAGAAAAACAATATGTCAAATTCGCCCATTACTTTTAGCCTAAATACAATGGAGGAGTAACAAAAAAGCTATTGTCGAGTTTTTTGGTTGGGAAGAGTTGGCCCCTACGCTAAATATATTTTTGAAGGACTTAAAAGAACAGGTGTGAAAAAAAAGTTTGGAAATGAAAGTTCTTCTCAATTGGGGAAATGAAATCAATACCTTGGTGGTCCAAGCCATTCCAACCTATCCTATGAGTGTGTAGCAAAATTAAGAGGCTGATGGAATCATTCTTCAGACTAAATGTGAAAATAAATTACAATGGATGATAGTTGGGAGAAGCTGTGTATATGTGAGAATAAAGGGGTATGGGTTTTCGGGATCTGAAAGCTTTTAATAAAATTTTATTTGCTTGCGTCTACTCACTAATCCAAGTTGTATATCAGCTCAGATTTTAAAAATAAGTATTACCCTTGGACGTCGTTCATGCATGCAAGTAAAAAGGAAATTCATTTTTACGGCGTAGCATTATGTGGGAGAGAAATATTCTAGAGAATGGGGTCAGATGGTGAAATGAAAATGGGCATAAAGTCTAGGTTTTCTCCACCCCTCGATTCAAAGTAATTTTCTTTCTTCCTATTACTCAAGGGGATTATATGCTAACTGTTGCAAATTAATGATCTTTCCTATCCTTTGTAGGTTTAGGAATGAGAAGAGAGGCAACTATACCATTAAATCAATACGGTTGTGTTACATGTACATAATAGGTTTATATGATAGTTTACATACTCATAATATGGTTAGATATGATTGGGTCATAATTTCTTTAACTAAATAATAAAAATAATAATCTTTCTCACGCTCTTTCGACGTCTCATCAGTTTGTATGTAACTGCTTATATAAAAGTAGCATTATTCAAATTCGGATACATTTTGGCTATGTCTCTCTAACAAAAATCGAGCCAATCATCATCAAATCCTCTAGCTCAATGGTAGAATTTTCTGTGGAGCTTGGACTTGCCTACCAAAATTAAAATTTTATGGAGGGTACTTTTGATTATCCTCTACACCAAAAGTAACATATTGCAACCACGTATTAAAGTGATATAGGTAATGAGAAGTTAGTAAATAATAAACTTGCACTCATTTATAGTGAATTTATTTAAGATGTCTCGTAAGTTGTCGAAAAATTAATTCCAACATCTTAGCAGCTTATTTACTTTGGTTTCCAATAACAGGCAGGAGGTTGAGGAATTAATTTTCATTTACAAACCAAGGAAGTGGAGAAACTTCGTGTGCTCTTATGGATGTGCCGGAAGGAGAAAAATGTAAGTTTTAAATAAATCTTGTGGATCGGTTGCCCACATGATGCCATTTTGGATGAATTCCAAGCTATGCAAAAAGTGATAAAATACCGATGAACCTTCCTCCACAAACACAAATTAAATGGGTGCCTCCAGTAGTGAACGATCTTACAACCAGCAGCTCTCTATAGCACAACTCTTCCAATCAGAAACCATCTTTCCTATCACCACTTGGGTCATGATCAGCACTTCACCCCTACTACTACCTGTTTGAGACCTGCAACGTGAATTAGGACCAGTAACACGCACCATTCTCCAAACAGTTTTTCCTTCATCCCACCATCTGCCATGTTTACCTTACACTCCACCTCCTTATGACCAATGATGCTGCAATTGAAACAAATATCAGGTCAACGCTCATATTGGAACAAAATAAACATTTCAGCTTGTGTTTCCGATATATAAGCGTTGATGCCACAGTTCAATGGTTGAGTTATATTGGTTCTTATCCTGGCACTCATATGAATTCCACTCAATGACTCAAATATACTTTCTCCACCACAACAGTCATATTCCTCACAGCCTCCCATATTGTTCACCTTGAAGAGCTAATGAAACATAATGGAATTGAATTCATACGGACGTAATGGAAAAATCCATACCGCAAACATCACCAAGGCCAGATGGTTTCACTTAAACGATCAGGTTGAGGTTGAATGTCCATTCCCCCTACAAGAACCCGCTGCCTATCTTCCACGCTGCCAAAATTAAAGGCAAAAACGTTGAAGCCAACTTGCTGCTCAATGGTAGCATAAAATTCCAGGTGCCAAATGATCTGGATGATATTTTCCAGTCGATCCTTGTTCACCGGCCGACCCCACACTACACCAGAAAAAAAAAAAAAAAAAACTTTTCCTATCAAGCATCAGTCATGCCTGGTCAGCATATGCCTCGCTCTCCATCGGAATGGTTGGCACCACATCACCTCCTAGTTGCAATCTGGCTCAAAATTTTGAGATATCCACCAGGTTCATTTGTATCCCAATGGACGTGAAACTAGAGAAAAGAGAAGAAAACTGAGAGACATAGCACCCTAACAGTGATGTAGAGGCAGGGCCTGGGAGAACCCTAAACTCACAATTTTCACCAGAGAAGACTCCTATTGGAGATGAACAAGAAAAAAATGAACCCACAGTTCATGTTGGATTATCATCAGAATCACATAAATAAACTACAGTAATTCCTGCGTCCCATCTCGTAAAAATCCTGAAATGAGATAAACTACCTGGACGGCTAAACTAGAAATCGCAAATCCACATGGGAAAATTGATGAAGATGGATAAGGATGCACACGGAACAATACTTTAAGTCTATGTTATGTTTATCTTTTTATTTGTTTATAGAAGACTACTAGAAATAAAAGACAACTGGAAGATTTTGGTTAGCTGAGCTCGCAAGATCAATGGCTGAATAAGTAAGCAAAATGGGAGGGAAAGGAAAGTCAAGCTCTGAAGCTGTTCCAACAGCTGGTATTTAGTTACTGCTGTCTGTTAGTTAAAGAATGTATAGTTGGATAGTGAATTGTCAGCCTGTTTGAGCCCGTTATAATATAAGAATGCATTTTAGAATAGTAAATTGATGGAGAATGTGTGGTTAAAAAATAAGAAAAAATTTTGAGTTTGTATATAATATTATTTTATTAAGGAATGTATGGTTAAAAAGAAGAGAGAAAAAATATGTATTTTGAAAATAATGGGAATCAAACAAGGGTCGTTCAGCTGGAAGGTACAGCTATAAGAAGAGTTGTAATTCCATTTTTGTATCCGGTCATTCAAGAAATAAAATTCATATCGTTTTTTCTCAAATTGCATTTTCTTTTACTTACTCCATTAACCATTCCTTAACAGAATTCTTGTATCATAGGTTTTATTTAATTACTCTAGTTGTATAAACCTTGAGAGTTAAGCGACTTTGGGCACAATTTCAATTAATTATTAAAGAAGCAGCGGACAGTGAACTTCAGTTGGCCATTTTTTTTTTTTTTGAAAAATAAAATCTTGATCAGAATCCTGTATTTATGGAGTCAACGAACTTGTGATCGCTTTGTATGTGTTTAAATTTCCTTTTCTGCTGCATCAAAAATTTATTGTATTTTTTGCAGTGTATATAATGTACTAGGTTAATCACTTATTTTTTGCAGATGATATTATCATCTTTGTCAAGCCACCATGGAGGATTGAACTGTCATTCGACATCTTTTGGATACATATGAGTCGGCATCTACCCAGAAAATCAATATGTCAAAGTCACATATTACTTATAGCCTAAATATAATGGATGAGTAACAAAAGTCTATTCTTGAGTTTTTTTGGGTTGGGAAGAGTTGGCCCATACACTAGATGTCTTGGTCTTCATTCCATTATTGGTACGAGCAGAAAATGTATTTTTTTCTCCACCCCTGGATTGAAAATGGGCATAAAGTTTAGGTTTTCTCCACCCCTGGATTCGAAGTCATATTCTTTCTTCATATTACTCGAGCAGCGAGAATCATATGCTTATTATTGTAAATAATGACACAGAATTGATTTTGGAACTATGAGATAATAAATGATCTTTCCTTGCCGCTCTATCCCTTGTGGATTTAGGATTGCACAAGATACTCCGATGTGGCACTTTGAGAAGAGAGGCAACTATACCGTTAAATGAAAATACTTGTTGGCTATGTCTCTCAGACAACATTCGGGGCCAATCATCATCAAGTCCTCTTAGTCCATGGTAGAATTTTCTGTGGAGCTAGTAAAATTAAGAGGGTGTCTGGTGGGAATTAAAATTTGATTTTTAGTGGATTGTGATAGAAGTTTTTGAAATGTGTGGTTGAAAAGATGTGGACCCATGAAAAATGTGATTAATATTGATTGTTTGACTTTGACTTGATTAAAATCAGATTTTAATCCGGCCCAAACAGGCCCTAAATTTTTTTTTTTTTAATGGAAGGTAGGAGGTAGGTACTTATGATTATCCTCTCAACCGAAGGTAACCTATTGCAACGATGTGTCAATGTTAGCATAACATGTGATAAATGTAACGAGAAGTTAGAAAATATTAAACTTGTACTCGTTTACCGTGAATTTATTCAAGATGCTGTATCTTTGAAGCTTATTTACTTTGGTTTCCAATAATACGCAGGAGGTTGAGGAATTAATTTTCATTTACGAATCAAGGAAATGGAGAAACTTCTTGTGCTCTTACGTATGTGCTCGAAGGAAAGGAACGTGAGTTTTTAATAAATCCTGTCGATTGGCTTTCCCAAAATCAGCCTTTTTAGATGAATGCACAAAAATTGATGAATACTGATGAACCTTCCTCCACAAACAGAAATTAAATGGGTGCCTCCAGGAGCGAACTATTTTAAGCTTGATGTTTATGCAACTGTTTGTGACGGAATTGAGTTTATCGAAGTTCGACTGCTGCAATGCGAAAGTGGCAATCTAAAACTCATCCGTCTCAGCTCCAGATAGAGCTCCTTTGTTTTCTATTTCTTCAATATTAGCTTCATATATTTCCATTAGTTGTTATTTTATACGGCGCGAGGTAAATAATCTTGTTCATATGTAGTTTAGCTTCTAATTGTTGCGAAAAAAAAAAATTCCCCATTGAACAAAGAGGAAGCAAAAATCGCAAAAACGAAAGAAAAAAAAAAACAAGCATTAAACGTGGTTCGACAAACCGCCGACAACTACAAAAGAAGAGACTTCAATAATTAAAAAGGAAAAAAATCATTCGATACAACGTTTCCCTCACCTTCAACTTTTTCATACTCAAAGTTAGAAAGATTAACTAATCACGAAAAATGCGCGCATACCATTTTTTCTTACATTCTCTCTCTTTATTTCTTTAATCTTTCTCCCTAACATATATCAATTGGCTGCTGAATTTCTTGTGTACGTGTGTCCATTGATCAATACTAGGTCTTCTACTTACAAGGAAGCCCTTCAACTTCTACATGGTAAGTTTCATTCACAAAACCTAAATTTTCTTTAATTGTTTTAACAAACATTGCTGCTACGATTTCTTTGCTTCTCTGAATGCCATGGCTGATCCCAAATTCATCAATTAATATTTAATCAACTTAGGGCTCAATCTTGGTCCCATCTTTATCATTGTAATTATCATGGCCCCTCCCATTATTAGACTACTTTTTTAAGTCCTCTTGCTTTTATTCAATTAATTTGAGTCGAACTTTCCAAGAATCTCTACCTTGATTCGAATTCTTCAAACTGTGGAACGTGGCCTAATAAATTTTAGTAGCCATGAATTGAATTCAAAGATTCATCAAACTTCACACTATGTTTTGACATCTTGGAACTTCAATCTTCATTGTTCTTGTCACTAGCCATAGAGCCCATACTGGCCATTTCATATAAAGTTTTTGAAAAATTATCCATATTAAATGGACTAAATCAACCAGAAAGCAATAAAAAATTCTTAATTCATTCTACAAGGAACTATCAAAATTTCGTAAATCCCTTGTAGTTTCAAACAGGTCACTGTTAGCATTAAAGACGGATGCCAATAGTCATGATATCATTTGATATTGCATACCAGACAAGCTTCTAACAAGAACAGTTAGCACTGTGCATCTCCAAAAATTTCATTTACTGATATCCCACTAATAAAATGTTCACCAACTAATTCAATTGCTGCAATCATTATAACAAAAATAATTTGACAAGTAAAATTAAGGAGAGAACCATATCTGTTTTTACATCACACTTCAGAGAAAAGGATGAAATTTCCTAGAGTATATTGGAGTTCTTACCTATCCTGATTCCAGATCAGGATAACTTGTACAAACCTATCACAGTTCATTGGCAAGATATACTCAACTCAACCGTCTAAAAGTATCCAATTATCCCATACCAAATTCTACCTATAATGGCATGTTTTTTCAATGTGACTTGCGGACAATACAACAACAAAAAACCAGGCCTTCTGCCCTGTAAATTTGGGGTATTCTACGTGAACCCTTTTTCGTCATTTTGCTTTGTTCATTGCAAGATCTAACAATGAAGTTAAATTATTGTTCATTTCTGGTCCAGTACTATGTCCTGAGAATGAACACTGTCTTTGTTTTTTTATATGTCAAATAGCTACATCATCACAGAAGGGATGTCATACTATTTTTCCAGCTAAAGGATCTCCGGAGAGAGCGTGGAGGAGTGAAATTGAGACCAAACATCTCCTTGAGGGCTTGCCCTTGCTCTAAGAATCCAATCAGCTTCGCAACTATGGCTGCACTATCTGAAATGTGATCCATGTCTTTAGTGTCGCTCCAAAGACGATGGACCAACTGCAACCTCCTCTGTTTTGAGTTCAATTTTATACCCCATATCTGGTAAATTTTGTTCCTTTCATCTTGTGTATATCTCTTATACATAAGCTTTCTTAGCATCTCCCTCTCACGCTGAAGAGCTTTCGAGCTGTCACTCCAAGAAAACAATAAACGGGAATCAACAATAGGAATAACTAACCTGAGGCAAAATTATTACAAGAATAAGACACCAAAATCGAAAGAATCTTATATCTTCTGTGTACTTTTTTATGTCATTTTCATTGGAGAGACAGATATTTAAAATGGTCTATTATTTTCAATTATCAGATACTTGATATACGAATAACAGGGGCTATCGACTAATTCCAACAGAGGAAGGGACAAATTCTAATAAAATATGATACACGTCTACATTTTTTCTTTCAGTGGGATTCAAGAGAAATAGAAGATACCTTGATCCCAATGTGAGAGTGTGACCATCTTGTACGGTTAGATTTCCCTCTGAAAATGTCTCCCTGAGGAAGGATAGTCTCCTGTGTTCTACCTCCATGTAAATGGAATCTGCCAAGTCACCTTTAAAAAGGAGGAAGAAGTATGTCCTATGAACCAACGAAACATTGCAGGCTTGCCATAATGCAATTATCAATCCCCGCAGCCTTTCAAACTTTGAGAGCCAATTTGAGGGAGCTCCGGAAGAATCATATTCATCTTCTACACTTTTTTGAGCTCTTGATTCAGGCTCTTTAACCTAGTTATAAGAATACTGTAGAAGCTTAATAATCATGAAGCCTAATTTATTAACAATCGTTTTCCCAGGATGCAGCTATATAAATATGTGAAGAAAAATGTTAATGGGAAGAAAAAAAGTACGAAAAGGGCGAAAAAATGAACGTTACGAGAATAGAGCAGTTAAGAATTCTGGTAACTATCACCTGATCATCGAGTTTCTCTTCATACTGAAGCTTAGCCATCTCCCTGAGTCCTGCTACAAAGGAACCAAGGGTAGGAATGTCGTCATCTCCATGGATGTTGTCCTCGGCTTTTACTTCATCGGGAAAACTGCTACCATATGAAGACTGTGAATTATTTCTGGACAATCTCATTCCATTCGCACCATATATCAAAGGGGGAAGATTCCAGTTCTTCCTTTGGAAGCTTTCTGGTCTGCCTGGGAAGCTTTTTCCCATCCCAGTAGGTGGGGGGGTTGTTTCTATTTCTTCTGCAATCTCAAAGTCAGGAGAGCCAGTCACCAAATTAGCTTTGTAATTCTTACTACTCGTCAATTTCAGGTTTCCAGACTCCAATTTGTTGATTGACGGGGACAATTCATCCCCGCAAGTGTGGGTTAGAGACTCCATGGTATTTTGCACATCTTGCATTTTATGCTTCAACATTCCATGAGAGCAACCATTTTCAACACCAAGATCTAGTGATAGCACTGGATTGGCAACAAATCTACTACCAGACTCCAATAGTGTTGACATTCTTCCATCATTCTCACTGTTTGACAAATCTTTGTCCATCTCAATACATCGAACTTCTTTACAAACTTCATCAGAATCTTTGTTGGCTCCTACTGGGAGATTATCTCTTCCTTGACTCAGATCAGACATATCATAAGATGAAGAATGATCCTCACTGTCTTCTGACAGCAGTTGGTCTGACTTTGCGTCGCTCTTGATGTCCTTATTTCGAGACTGCATTCCATTAAGCTTCCTAGAACTTACATTTATATAATGATGATTGGTTCCACGCAATGACCTTGTTGCTGGATATGTGTCTTCGTGTGTGTTCTCTTCTTGCAATTTAGGTGGACACCCAAGAGCATTCTAGAAAATTAAATGAAATAAAAATTAATTAGTAATCGTATTGTGCGACACCCCGAGGTCTCTGTATGTGAAAGAGTGTGTAGGAAGAAAGAGGAACGGGAAGGGGGAAACATATATCAATTTCATTGAATTCTTATGATTTCCAACCTCTTGCAACAATTCCTCAACATGAGACCTAGCAAGATCTCGCTGCTTAGTCAGCTCCATAACCTCTTTCTCCAACTGCAAATAGTACACCAAGCAATCATGTTAGCATGCTGCAAGTAATTTGCGAGCTTTGAGTAATGACAATTCCAAAAGCATTTCTTGACCAGATAACTGATACATAACATTGAGGGCTTTGGTTGCTAATGCTTTAAAGATAGGAAATAGGTTTTTTTAGAGGACTGGCTTTGCACATGGAACAATTGCTATTTATTTTATCCTAATTAGAGAAGATATTTTCTAGTATACATTATCAGGAAGCAAAATATAGCAATGTCACGTGCTTCTAGATATGTTGTTCTTCTTGTAATAAGCTTTTCAACTGCTGGCTTACTGAAAAGAGTGATTTTTTAAAAATAAGCATGTGAACAAAAGCATATTGTTTCAGTGAAATTAAAACCAGAATACCAACCATTTTAAACATTAAAGAAGACAATTCAATATGGATTAAATTTAAACAGAAATCATAATACCTTTTCAATCTGCAGATCTTTCTTTCTTAGCAATGCTGCATGATCACAGGTTGGTCCAGGAGATTGCAACTCGCCCTCCAACCTGGCTACCTCTTTCTGCAGATGTTTCACCAAGGCCTTATCAGACATTACTACATTGACCTGTGCATTTGTAGTTACTTCCTTTGCACAGGTAGCAAATAAAAGGGTATTCCTTGATTGCTCAACATGGCATCTCGCGGGGCTCAAAGTGCAAATGATGGTAGTTCTTCCATTGCCTCCCAAGGCAGGTTGTAAAATCCGTGTTAGCTTAGAATCTCTGTAATTTACATGTCCATGTCTTCCTTTGCTGCAGTTAGCATATGGCTAAAATTAAGAGTTATACGTGACTTAGAACTACACAAATCATATACAGTTGGTAATTCAAAACATGGAAACGTGTGAGTTGGGAGGGGGAGAGAGTTGACATCTCATCTTTACAGAGAGAAAAAGCATGTCTCCCAAAGTGATATTCACCTCTAAAATGGAATTTTTAGGAGAAGGTGGAAAGGAATGTCCCTCTAATATAGAATTCATATACAGTTGGTAATTTACATGTCCATGTCTTCCTTTGCTGCATTTGGCTAAAATTAAGAGTTATACGTGACATAGAACTACACAAATTATATACAGCTGGTAATTCCAAGTGCGAAAACGTGTGAGTGGGGAGGGGGAGAGAGTTGACATCCCATCTCTACAGAGAGAAAAAGCATGTCTCCCAAAGTGATTCACCTCTAAAATAAAATTCTTAGGAGAAGGTGGAAAGGAATGCCCATCTAATATAGAATTCATAGGGATGAGGGGAAAATGTAATAAAATGAATAAATTCAGTATTTGTCCTCTGTGGACCAAGAAAAAAGGAACTACCTCCAAATAAAATATAAACAATGCAATATTCATGATAATAAAGGATCACTTGTTACATTTGAGATACAGTAATTCAAACAAGAAGCTAAAGCAAAGAAGAGAGGAGAGACAATATTAGTGAACCTTAGCTTGCGAATCACAGTTCCTAGAGTTAGTAAACTACGATTGATGTGGCAGCCTTCTTTCAGCCTTTGCCCGACTGATAATGATTGAGAAGCACGCTCACTTCCTGCCAGATCAACAAAATTCTGCAGGCAAAAACTAAGTGAATTGTCATTTCAAGTTCTTCGATTTACAAATTCAAAGCATCGAACTAGTTGCATATATTAATCATCAAATCTACAAGACAAAGTTATTATCAATACCAAACTAGCAGAAAGGGTGGCTGAGTTTTCTTTCCCTAAGAACTCGCGAGCTGAACTTTCAATTGTCTGAAAAGTCAAGTATAAATTAGCTAATTATAGTACTTCTAGGGCGTCCCCAGAAATTTTAAGCAAAAAATTAAAGAACCGGAAAGGAAGAGGAGAAATCATGCACCAATCTAAGAATTTGATGAGATCTTGAGCTTGTTTCATTCAACGATGTTTCCCCAATTTGTCTTTGTGCTATGAGAATAACCCCAGAAACACATTCATTCTACATGATTAGATGGTTAAGATGAAGAAATGAAGAATTGATAGCCATAACACTCGCCCTACCTTCACAGATGGCTAAAAGTGCCTTGAGATGACTCCAATCCCTCAGGGTTTCTTCTGTGAGTTTCTCTGTAATAGTTCCTTTCTGGAGAAATGGATCAATAAGTAAAAGAAATTTGTACTTTCATTAGAATGTAAGCTCATGAGAGCTCACCTCGGGGTCATCAAGCAGTCTGAGTGGAGTATTGTCATTGCTGAGAAGGTCTTTAACAATTTCATTGTAAATTTCCATGGCAGAAAACTTCAACACAAATGCCCGTTCCTCATGCTACAAAAAAAAAAAATTTATTTTTTAAGAAACAATTAAAGAAACATAAGACCTAAAAAGTCCATAAGGAAAGAAAAGTGTTTTACATTGCTATCCATGTAAAGAAACTGACATTAACACCATATTTAGTACTTAAATACCCTTTGTATGTAATCATAAATGTCAGCCACAGCATACTCAGTAATCCCATTCATGGTATATGTCTTTCCGCTGCTTGTTTGGCCATATGCGAAAATAGTAGCTGAATAGAAATTTTTATGCGAGTTAGAACACTTAGCTTGTCATCTGATACGCGAGGCAAACAAAATATTGACAAAAAAATGACGAACCAGGTCAATGAACAGAAAGCAAAGGTATACTTACAGTTGATGCCACCAACAACTGAAAGGGCAATGTCCTTTGCTCCTTCCTCATAAACTTCCCTCGTGCTGCAGTCACCCCTAAATACTCGATCTTCCCTCATAAACACATAAAAAGATGCCAAGGGAAGAAAGTAAGGTTGCTGGTAACCAAAAATTCCTCATAAACACATATATCTATAAAGATTACTAACATATAAGCCTCAACGACACCCCTTTTGTGTGTCTAGTACACAGAAAGATTTAATACAGACTAAATTGCTTGACTATGGAGTACCGTAAATTAACTTAAGTTTGCCATAAGATTAAAATTATCATTAATGTCCTAAAATGGCTCCTGAATCCTGACTAAATTAACCAACTGCGATCAATATTGAGAACATCTGTTGAAAGAAACCAACAATCTGCATGAAAGGGTTGAATAATGGGTTACTTGCAATATAGAATTCTTTTCAAAAGAAGTTAATGTTTATGCTCCAGCAGACAACATATTCTCCTTCCCGTGCTAAAACATAAGTAAATATTGATTTAAAACAAAATGAGTCATTTTTCTTACCGAATGAGTAAGCTGTGGGAAGTCCAGACCGCTCTTGGAGGCTGTTCCGGTACAAAATGGTGGTTGAATTGATGCATTCCCAATCCGCAACCTCATTCTGTGCAATTTCTCTTTCACTCAAAGGCCTCAATCGCACCAACACCAGAATCTTCTCTTCCTTTCCATTGCCCCCGACTTGCATCTTTTCCCAATTCATCAATTCTTCTCCACCAATAGCCCCCATTTCTCAATACCTACCCCTATTAGCCCTCAAAAACCCACTCAATCATACCAAACATGAAAAGACTATAATTAAGGTTCTCCCCCAAACCACTAAACAGAAGCGAAACTAATACAGAACTTCTCGATGGTCCAATCCTAGCAGAAAAAGGCAAGAAAGTTAGGCTGTTAAAAGATGGGGTTGTTGAGTTTGCAATAGAAATTCTACCGCCCTCCAACTAGTCATAATAGCATTATTAATCTGCAACGCAACAGAAAAAGCTAATTATAGAAAAATTAGTAACTGTTAAAATATTGCTTAAGCTAAAAGCATAATGATTCAAAGAGATTAGTTGTGTTAACCACTTTGATTAATCTTTGGCATTAAGCCTTTTCTTTCAACAGAAACCTAAATTCCCCCTTTGATAGAGTCAGAAACTCGTAACAGACAGCTTTGTCTAATAGTGTCCCCAATAATTCTTCAAGTCCAAGTAAGATGCTCTTTAAAATAATTTTCCAAAAAGGCCTTTCAAAATTGAAATATTCACAAGATTTCACCTTCTGGTGTCATTCTCGTTGAACGTTGGTGAATTGAGACTTCAGATTAGGGTTCTAGTTGAAAGGTCATAGCTGAAGCTTCCTTTCTTCGATTTCTCATTCTTGGAGTAATAATAAAAATAAATCCTATACGTAACCGTTATGATTTCCATAACCAAATGTATAAACCGGCGTGAAACTTCTCGCACAATTGATCAGTGAGTCAGAATTATCGTGAAACTGCTCAACATTGCTAGATTTGAAGACTGAATATTGAATGAATCCGCCCAAAAAGTGAGCGACAAATGCACAAAAACTGAAAGTATTTGTGGATCACTGGTGTAGATTAGTAAGTTCATGAACTTTAAGGGTAAAGCTTAGCTGAATTTCCTTTAAAAAAGCATGTTGAAAAATCAACATTTTGAAGTGTTAACTTGAAATTTTGAAAATTACTTGCCGCGTTGAATAAAGTAAACAAAATTAAAGTGAAGTGAAGTAAAGCAAATATTGCTGCAAAACATAAAAAATGGCCAAATTTAACAGTAGAAGTCGACGAAAATCTCAGCCCACCCTTCTCTCCACGATCTCAATAAAATTTCAATTCAAAACAGTAACGAAGTGGCCAATGGAAGTTGATAAAGAGAATAGCAACGCTCTTAACTTCCAACAGCAAGTGCCTCTCTCTCTCTCTCTCACTCACACACACACTTGAACGTGGAACAACGAAGCTTATCGGGGAAAATTTGAAGCGGCGTTAACCGTTTAATTTGTGGCGCCACCGAAAATGAACCCATATTACGATTTTGACCTTGCTTTATTTTGAAAAGCCAGGATTAATTACATTTAGATCATCTAACTTTAATTTATCGCAATAAGATCTTTAAACTTCAATCCACTTTTATAATTAGTCACTTTGTTAACTAGTTAACTTGTGTTACTAAACCTAACGTTATATGGACATTAAAAATGATTGGTAATCTAATGTGTCTTGTGTCTCTAGGTAGGGAGTGGCGATGTCCAATTTTGGAGAGAACTTGATTGAGTATCGATTATCAATACAAATGGAATGTCTAATTATAAAACTTCTCAAGTTATAATTGTTTAAGTATTTAAATTATTCTTTAACTCTTCGTTAAAATGATTTATATTGATGTTGATGATATGGGTTTTTCAAGTTAACTAGACGCAACAATTTACACCAACTAGTTAAGCTTGAACGGGTTCTTGAAAAGCACATCCTAATCACTTCCATTTTTCATATTTTGAGGAGTTGAAAGTATGGGTGTCAACGAGTCGAGTCGAGTCTCGAGCCGAAACTTTTGCTCGGGCCCGGCTCGAGTAAAAATATTTCGAGCTTTTTTTTGGTTCGAGCCAAGTCGAGCAAAAGCTCAGCTAAAAAATTTAGGTTCGACCCAAGCTTTCGGCTCGACCTTTGAGAGCTGGGCCGAACCCAAGCCGATGCGATTTTTTTTTTAATTCGTGATACATCTAAATTTTTTATAAATAATTTAAAATTTGTGCAATTTATACGTATTATAAATAATAACTAAATATTAATATATTAAAAAAATTACAATTAAAATGAAAAAAAATAAATGAAAATAAATATAAAGTGGCAGGTAAGTTTTTTTTTTTTATGCTCACAGGCCGGCCAGGCTCGAGCGACTCCCCAAAATGGGGCCACCGAACCACTAGTCGCCCGAACCAATGAGCCATTTTATCATCCCTAGTTGAAAGTGCTAACTAGAAATGGATGAAAAGAACTCAAGTCTTTAAGGACTCGTTTAGAATAACTTTTAAAAGTTAGAAGAAGCTTTTGAAATCAAAAAATGGCTTTTGAACCCGTTTGACAAGTTTTATAAAAGTGTTTCTTCAAATTACAAGAACTTTTAAAGTAAGGTGATCCAATTCGACTTCTTCTAAAATTACTTTTAAAATATGAAACTATTTTAAAAATTAATTTTCAAACAAAAATTAAATTAATTTCCTCCAAAATATCTTCTACAAGAAAATATTTGTAGAAGTCATGCCAAACATACCTAAGCCCTGTTTGGTCCTCAGTATCCTAAAATTTATTCTTGTCTCAATTATTTTCAACCACACAATATTTCATGAAATAATATTACAAGTAAACCAAACAAAATCTTTCTTTTTCAACTATACATTCTCCACTTGAAAATTTGAAAACATATGCCACTTGATTGTGATCCTGACAGATAATATATTTTCAAATTTTGAAAGCATGACTTAATCAAGTGACGTATTTACTTGAAAACTTAAGACCGTTAGATTCGCCGTCAATTCTCAATGTTCACGTGAGATTGAGACGTTAAGTTTAGGGACCTAAACTAACATTATAGTAATTAAATTTTAGTGATTTAAATGCAACATATTAAAATTATATGATCCAATTGAGATTTTATCTAAAGTTCAGTCAGTGAAAGTAACTCAAAATGACTTAGCGACGTGCTCGGGGAGTATCACTGTCTAAAGCCACTAAACTAATATTATAGCATATAATATAAAAATTAAAACATATACAAATTTTTTGTCAAATTAAAACATATAGAAAAATTTTGTCAACGTTAATTTTTTAAATCTTTGTCAACTAATTGTGCTTTTCCTTACAATATAATATCATAGGTTGACAATGTATAGAGAAGTATTTAAATGAAGATACAAGTAAAATTAAATAAAATGGTAGGCTCATTTGCTCCCTTCGACCTACTAGTTAATTGGCGCACATTTTTCCTATCCCATTCTTTATACTGTATTTCCGTTCTCCACTTTTAAATCAACTCATTTTTGTTAGGTTTTTAGTGTCGGCGATTCTATAGATAAAAGGATTAATTTGTAACGTGTTATAAAATTCAAGAACCTATGGTGCAATTTGTATAAATTGGATTATGAAGTCTACGGTTATGAAAAGAAGAGAAATACGGCTACGTCTTTTCGCTAGCTTCTCACCCAACTGGCGTTCGAGCGACAAAAATAGAATGCATGTCGTCCGCCTGTCGCTGAGCCCTCGCTCGAACAACAGGTCGATCCAAAAAACCCTATTTTGCTGTTTTGAAGTTTTTTCCGACTTATTCAACCTAATTACCCTATCCTATAAATACTCAAGTCTATGCACGAAAATTAACGTGATTGTTCATCGTGCCTCTTTGTTATAATCTATTTTCTCTTAATTTTATACAACTACGGAATTGAGAAAACATCAAATTTATTGAATCCATTACTCCTACTTCATAAATACTTTTGGGAAGACACTTTCTCAATTGAATTTCGTATACTGTTGGAGGTTGAGAGAGGTTGGACTACAAGCGCAGGAAAAGCACAAGGCCTTGGAGTAGGTCTTGGAGCAGACTTTGGAGTTAACAAGAAATAAATCAGGAAGTCTAGTGGAGTTGACTAAATAGCATCTGGCTATAACTCACTCTGTATTATTTATAGTGGGGGTAACTGACTTGATTCCGAAATTTTTACCCAATTGGGGATTCTCTGTCATCATATCGATGTTTATTACTGCTTTCCTTATTATTGTGGTATTCAAACATATGATAATTGGATTTGTATGTTTAATCATCTAGAAACAATTAAAAGTAACTTGTTGCTTTTGATTAATTAATTCCGCACATATGATCAAAACTAAAAATGGATAAGTAATCATTCGGTAACTTAAAAACTATTAAATTGATAATCCGTGAACTGTTAAGTGGTATCACAATTTTTTCAATTTTAATCTATAACTTTTCATTTTTCGCACGGGTGGTAAGATTCTGTCTAAAGTGTAGTTAAAATTTGAATCTGGGTCGTTGGGTACTCAAAAATTTTCATGTGTTGAATCATTATGTCACATGAACAATTATTGAGTTTCTTCCCAACACGATAAAAAGAGAAAAAGAAAAGTAAGAAATGTGATAAAAATGATTCATTAGTTCTTAGTGGTGTGATTAAATCATTACAAAACTCTTTTTGGGCAAGGTGTTGAAGGAATCAAATTAGAAAGTCAGACTAAGTACTAATTACATGGACCATTCACGATTCAATGGATCCCAATTTCAATGACAAAAATGAAGAAAACTATGATAATGTTGTGCAAGTCCACACCCAAAAAGAGAGGAGTCGAAGTATGTAATATTCATTGTGGACTAATACTGTAGTGAAATTATGGCAAAAGGTACTTGTGACCCAAAAAAAATTAGAATTAGTTATAATTGTCACACTACTAAAGTTAGGGAAAATGGTGATGGGATATTTCCATCATCACCAACCTAATGGTGGGAAGGAAGGTGGTTGGACCAAATATATTCCCAAATAAAAATGATTAGGTCATTTTAATTATATAATGATTCTGTTAGTGAGATATTTCACTTTGAAATTATGAAATATTCTTGATTTCTTAACAATAATAATGCATTCAAATTAAAGTTGATTTAACTGGTTCTTTTCCAAAAGTTGAAAAACAAGATTTTTTTTTCAGTGTTTTTATCGAAATATCTCTTTCTTAAATCTTAATTAACTAATTATAAAATGTTATTGAAAAATACTGCTGAAATTGTACCTTTTTCTATAATTGAATACTTTACTGCAAATTTTTAACCCTTGAATCAAGGACTGACGTCATGTCACATGATTATCAGACTTTAGAACAATATTAATGATTATAAATTCAATTGCAGTAAACAATTTTGGGACCATAAATTCTCAAGTATACAAGGAAAACTCAATTTTAAGACTTGGACCATAAGAGAGATTGTTCATTCAATCTGTACATCCAAGTGCTTAGTTTTACGAGGTTAACTAAATCTTATGGCATAAGCCACCTGAAAGACAAAGATTTGATCACAAGTCGTGTTCTCAATCCATGAGTCGAAAAAAATTACTTATGATGACATTGAATACAATAAACTAGTCCTTATCGACGTTATGTTTTATAAGTGGTTACAAATCCACATAACGAACAACAATAATCTCCCTTGCTATAAACCATTGCAATGCGCATCTCTGCTTCTCCCTTCACAACCATCTTCTTCTCCTTCGTCTATAGATTTGTTAGTGCAATAAGCTTAGTAGACATAACCCTTAAAGAACATTCCCTTTTTGGCTTCATCAGATTCTCCCTCACCAGTGTATTTCCCAAGCGGAGCAAAAGAGTTAGCCTTGGCCCAAACAAGCAAAGCATCTTGAGCTGCCTTCACATTATCTGGACGTCCCGCCCATGTCTTCAAGCATGTGTTTTGGAGTGCCCTTGCGTATGAGAACGAAACATGCCATGGGTTGGGAGCTTGGTTCATGAAATTCAAGTTCAGTGTTGCCTTTACTTCAGATTGCCCACTAGACAAGAATTGCCCAAAATTCAACAATTTTCATTATTTTAGCCTAGGGTTGGGAAGTGGGAGAGCAGCTAGTGCAGCTCAACTCGTCCCACTAGTGATTGGGCATCGAATCACTCATCTGAGATCATATTGAATAAAAATGCAATTCCAATAAAAAATAAATGAATAAAAATATTAGCAAGGGCAAGCTCATGGAAGGAGCAGAGCCAGACTTTGGTTGAATGAACAGGCATGTTCTTGGCTCTTTTCCCAGGCGAGCGTGAACCGACTAGCCCCATTTAACATCTCTATTTTAGCATATGCAATGCTATGAGTCATATCTGTTAGGTTTTTAATGTTGGCGATTCTGTGAACAAAATGACTAATTTGTAACGTGTTGTAAAAATCGAGGACCTAGGGTGTAATTTGTACAAATTGAGTTATGAGGTCTAGGGTTCGAGCATGAAAATAGGAGAAACACGATGCCGTATTTTCGCTAACTTCTCGCCCAGTTGGCGCTCAAGCGGCAAAAGGAGATTGCCTATCGTCCGCCTGTCACCGAGCTCTCGCTTGAGCGACAGTGCGTCGCTCGCTTGTCGCCAACTTCACGCTCGAGCGACAGGTCGATCCAAAAAACCCTAATTTTCCGTTTTGAAGTATTTTTCCGACCCATTCAATCTAATTACCCTCTCTAATAAATACCCAAACTTATGCATGAATTGTGATGTAGTCGTTCACCGTGCTTCTTCTCTAAACACATTCATATTATTCTTTGAAAATCCAAGAGCCTATTCATACATTGATTCCATCTTTTCTTTTTGAAATCATATAACCACATCTTTGGAAAAAACATCAAACTCATTCAATCTGAAACACCACATACTTCCTATTGGTCATAGGAATGTATTTTCTTAGTTGAACTTCAGAGGCTGCTGGAGGTTGGGAATGGTTGGACTACAAACACAAGAACGGGACGTTATTGGAATTCCACTTGGAAGAGAATTGCAGAAGATCGGGAGCTGGTGGGTTTAGCAGATCTTGGAGTTAGCAAGAAATAGATCGAGAAGTCTAGTGGAGCATCTGACTATAACTCATTTTGTATTGTCTATAGTGAAGGTAACTGGCTTGATCTTGGAGTTTTTACCCAATTGGGGTTTCTCCGTCATCATATTGGTGTTTATTATTGTTTTCCTTATTATGTGGTATTCAAACATAAAATAATCGGACTTGTATGTTTAATCATCTAGAAACAATTAAAAGTGAGTTGTTGCTTTTGAATGATTAATTCTGCACATATGGTCAAAACTAAAAACGGATAAATAACAACCATTTGGTAACTTAAAAGTCGTTAAATTGATTATCTGTGAACTATTAAGTGGTATCCAGTGCGACACCCGATTTTTTTTTCAATGTCAATTACAGCATAGTATATTTATAGCATGTTTGGCAAATTAAACATAATTCTTATTAGCACATTTTGGGGACCCAAAACTATTTATTATCAACACATTTCAATAGGATCAAAGCTAATAAGCACTCAAAAGTACTACCAAACAAGCACGTACCATGATTCCAGGGATGGATGGGGGGATTCTCCTTTTGAGGAGGTTGAGAGTGTACTCGGCAACCTGCTCGGGAGTTGCCTTATCCTTGCAATCAGTTCCCGGGGTAACCATGCTAGGCTTGACGTGGATACCCTCAAACAAGACATTGTTCTCAGCCAAGTAGAAGAAAACCTCAGCCCATACCTTTTGAGCAACCTCAAAAGTCCTGTCAATCCCATGTTCTTCATCAAGCAAGATTTCTGGTTCCACAATTGGAACTAATCCACTGTCCTGAGCACAAATTAGACATAATTTTCAAGTAGACGACTTTTGATATATCTAGCATGCTGGTAAGCAGTACTGATCGAGAACATACAATTTTTGATAATGTCCAATCTTATTTAACCAATGTGCAATTTTAGTAAATTGACCGTTCTCAAAACAAATGTAAGTACTTGAGAAATGCCAGCATATCGAGCCAGTCCCCAGGCAGCCTCCTTCACAGCTAAGGCAGATGGACCATTGGGAATGCTCACTACGGTAAGCCTAAAAGATGAAAATTCAGCAAATATCAATAAATGTCTACTACCGCTGATAGAGGATAAAAAATTGTAGAATGTTGATAAATCGTAAAAACGAGAATTAGTCGTACCATTTGGCAAAACAAGCACCATGTTCATAGTAAGCAGCAGAACGGGAAGCAAGGCCATCAAGACCTTGGCACCAGGACTCATTATTTGAACCAGCAAGTGCACAAACTAAACCAACATTTTTAAGAAGTTCGAAACTTCTTTATGCACTTATAAGTAAAACTTATATGTTCTAATTATATCATCTTTCTAAAAGTTTAAGCTCTCTAATGAGTCAACAAAATCTATGTAGAATAGTAGTTACCTTGTCGACTTTGATCCCAGGGACAATTTTTGCTCGACTAGGACATCGACCATTTTCTTCCCCTCTGTTGTGGATTGTGAGAGAGTCTCCTCGAATAGAATTGCACCTGAGATGTACTGGCCAAGGCCGGGAGCGGTCATGAGGAGGGTGCGGGAAGCTTGACGGTTAGCCTCCTTGTTCTCAAGCCCGATGGATGCCAAACGCTTTCCACGAGTAGCATTGGATTCATCCATTTGCCAGAATTCCACGCCACGGTGATGCAACAGTTTTCTACATATCAAGACAACATTCTCAATTACTCATTTTGAACTTCAAAGGTAACACAATTTTGTTTATGAAGTTGTAGTACCAAAACCAAGTCATCTAACATGTTAGAAACTTGTATATAGACAGATTGGAAGGGAGTTGATTTATATGAATGTTAAATCATGATGTAGTCGAAAATTATAACGGTCAATCCCGACCCACAACTTCCGAGATTTCAGGGTTCGAGTGCTTGTTAAATTACAACTTATTGGAATTAATCTCAAGAAATAAGTTTATATAATAGGATAATTTTCACTGGTGAAATGATAAAACCTATGCCAAGATTCTATCAAAAACTTGTAAGTTAATCACCGCATTAATATTCTCTATTATCCCTATGATTTAGGTCATTTGTTGATTTAAGTATCGAAGTGTCTCCAAGAACTCCATACTACTTTTGCAGGTACTCGTGCCCACGAGCTTGATCACCAACTCGAGCTCGGTACTCGCCCCTTAGTGCATGCTAGTAAGAAATCATGCACAATTCACTGAGGGGTTACTTGTACAAATTGCATTGACTGAGCTAACTCTGAAAAATGAAAAATAAATATTTACCACAGTTTCGATGAGCTCATCGGCATAAGAGGAAGCACGAACGTTGAGCGATGATCGGGAAACATTAGGGTGGCTGCAGATGACCGTTTGACAGTGTCTGGCCCTTGATAAACTCAGACTTGTCAAGAACGGGAGATGACTTAAGAAGTGATGCTGAGGCCATATTCTACACTCTTATCTCCTCTTTCAGATTTTTCACACTTCGCCACACACTCAACACTCTTTATCTCATTTCTAGGATTAGGTGAATTCAACACCTAGCGGTGGCAATGGGCTGAGCCGGTACCCACAAGCCCGACTCGTCACTTTGATGAGCGGAGCACGAGCTCGAGTTTTTTTATTCTTTTTTTTTTTTTTTTTTTTTTTGACTTTTTTGTTCACATTTACGAACCCACGAGCCGAGCTCGTGAACTTTAGGCTAGTGGGCCCAGAACGGGCCCCTTGCTTGGCTCGACCGGTCCTAAAACAAGTCCGAGTCGACCATGGACCAAGCTTCAACGAGCCGAACCGATGAGTTGCTTGGCCTTTTTGCCACCCCTATCAACACCAGAAAGATTGCCACGTCAACCAAGTTCATCATGCTAGATAAGCAACTTTTTAGCCCTTGTTTGGTAGCCATTTTATTGGAAAAACATTGTTTTGAATAGTAAATTGTTGGAGAATTACATGTAAAATATTTTATTATGTGAATATGACTGAAAATGAATATATAGAAGAAAAAAGGTTTTAAAAGAACGGAAGACAAAAAAGGCATGGGATTCTCATACAAGAAAATGGCACAAAATGTCTTTTAACTGTCATATACATCAAAACAAACCTTATTTAAATAAATCTAGAGATCGATGAGTCTTAAGAGTGAAAGATTAGTAGGATCGAGGGAGAGAAAGTCACAAGTAGCCTTTTTCCATTAGACAAGGCCTACTCCATGATGTCTTTATCAAGCAATAGTGGGGAGAATAAATAAACAATCACTATTTTTAGATTTTATGTACTTGGATATAAATTTTCTTTCTTCAGCAGCAATAAATTTGCTATCTCAATACGAGTCTGGACTATAAAACCTCAGTTGACACAAGACCTAGCATAGAAAATGAGATTTATTGTAAAAGAAAATGCTATACACTGTAAGGGCCATGAAGAACCGTCTTTCATAAACCAAGGTGGTGAAAAAAACACCATATTCCAATGTTAAAGCCGTAGGAGATCATTTCTTTTAGTAATCGAGCAGCATAACTACTTTGTTCGTTTGGAGTTACAGAGTCAAAAAATTTCAAAATGAAGTCGGGCTCAAAGACAGATCAGCAGTCCATGAAATGAGAGCATCAAGTGACTCGTCTTTCTAGCATTTCCATTGTTCAGAATCATCAGGAATCGTAGGTTCTGGCTCCAAAGTACTTTCTGCAAGAGCTTTATTCAATTGTTTAATAAGTTCATCCTCCTGGTACCTTGAAAATGTTTACGGTTCATTGCTCCGATTCAGATTCTTTATGAACGAAATCCACCTCAGGATTAGAAATTCCAAGATCATTTGAACTTTCATTGTACGTAGGAAGGAAGACATTTTTTATGTCATTTTTTGACCAAAAATCGTCGATATTAGTGTTCAGTTCTGATCCCTTGTCACTGGAAGCAGTACTAATGGTTGTTACATCTAAATAGTGCATATTTCCTGATTCCTCACTTGAACTACAAGGAAAAGCCCCTCGGCTCCTTCAGGGGTACCATCGTCTTCTGTCTTAGCAGAAGAGTCAGGCTTGAATCCAAGAGTTTCCGACAATGCGTCTTTAAGAGTATTCCACCGTTTTCTAGTATAGAGGGATCTTTAGTCAGGCAGGAATCTGCCCAGTGACATCTTCTTGTGAAAGCACAGATCCACTCTGCTCAATTTCTACAGAATCGAGACTTGAAGAGGAAACGATGGCTTCTGTCATGTCATCACCAACAGCCATGGCAAGAAGATGAGTAGACCACGCTGTCAATACCTGCGCATGGTACAAAAATGTGTTCACCATAATGTATCAGATATAAATTATAGTACCATTAAAAGAAAAGCTTCATAGTTTCTGGAGATAATAGTTTTCAATGGAACATAAGATTCAACGTCAAATGCCTCAACTTTGATGAAAACACTACCTCAATAAACGTAAAATAGGTGGTCAATTAAGGGGCGGACCCAGCACCCGGCGAGCCCCGGCGGCCGCCTGTGCTGGATCCGTCGAGAACAAATTTTTTTGTTGACGGTAGATAAAAGTTTTAGATTATATATCTGGTGATTCATTTTATTTTTAAACATTGCTTGTAGCGCAGTTTGGCAGAGGTTATACATACAAATTGGAGGTCCAGGGATCTAATTTGTTTCAAACTTGCGAACTCTTTTAAGATTATTGAATACTTGACCATCATGGTACTAGTTGAATTTTGAAACTAAATCTAACATAATAATATAATTCCCTTTTAGTGGCTTTAATGCAATTGTAAAGATTCGAACCTAAGCTCTTCCTTTGATTTATAGAAAACCTGACCACTATGTCATTTGGTAAATATTGTCCACATATATAATAAAATTATATATGTTTAGTTTTAGTAAAATAATTATTATATTTAATTTTTAATATTTTATTACCATTGATGGTCAACGGTCAACGACCACGCCGTGCTTACTCAAAATTCTGGATCCGTCACTGGTGGTCATTACTCAATACAATCACCAGTGTAGTCGTAATTCTTGAGTTTATAAGCACCAGAGCAAAACAAATCAAGATAACCTCGTAATATGACTGCACAAGAAAACAACAAAAAGAAGCGACTGACTGACTTCATACAGCAAAGTTGAACTTGAAGAAGATCATACAAACATTTGCAATTTATTTCACTAGTAAGTAATATATTGACACTTTAACTTCTCCGCTCAATCACATTTCAAGCTGAATTGTCTAACATGCCTAAAAGTTGTGGATGACAATTCTCCAAGAAACCCCAATTCTTTTCATTTACTTACTGATACATGACCTTTAAGACTCAAACCTGAAAGATTTTTCTGGCAAACTTTGATGCAAACATAGACCGCCTTGGTCTAAAATACATTTTCTATATAGACATGGTAAAAATCACAAGGGAAAAACTTGTTAGAGCCAAGAGGTATACATATAAATAAATAAGCTTCTTTTCTTTTCTAACATAATCTTCTAGATAGGGTGATCAATAATGGATTTTAAATGGTGTCCGGGTGCGAGATCAAGTCTCATTAATACCTATTTATAAAAATTCCACACGTAAGGATTTTGAACAAAAATTGAAGATGACGAGCACATGAAGGGGCGTGTTGATTTTATTAGTACAAATAAATGAATCATCGCTATTTCAGATTCAAAAAAATGTCATCACTATTTGATAGCTTAAAATTTTAAAATGTATAGCAATTTTAGATGCCCAAGGAAGGTAAGTTTGACGTAATGATGTAAGATTTGTCAAACAAGATATATGAAACAATGTGATTTTAGTAGGTAATTAATAGCTTATCAAAAACCTGATCCCAAATAACAATGAAAATAGGCTTCAATTTATAGCATTATTTACCAAAAGAACGAAAGAAATCCCACATAAATTTTTTAACCTATCCAAGTCCCCAATAGTCTATTAATTTAGTACAGCATCCGCTTCATCTATATTACTGCAATGTAACATTCAAATTTATGTTCAATTTTTCCAATTCATCTTAGAAATTTCTAATTATTACGAATAGATAAATACTTAGCAACTTTGTGGTTATACAGCTCTGAGGTGACTAATATTGAATCTAATACTCAAAAAGAAATATTGTATTGATATAAAATCACTTATAAAA
>CAIGRP010109031.1:0-11268 GCA_903798385.1 Fraxinus cuspidata | reverse complement strand
TTTTTTTCCATGAAAAACGGGAAAGGAAGTCCAATTTCACTTTTTGCATGTTTGATACCCGTTTTTTTTCTAGACAATTTGTTTTATGGATTTTGGCTCTCACGTGCCACTTTCCTTGTTTTCAATTTTTTTTTTTTTTGGTCAATTGGAAAAAATTCTATCAACAATGGTAAAAAAAAAATTCCATTTAATGGACAATTTCCATGCAAAATAAAGCCAAACGAATGGTATTCAATATAATAAATTTTTAAAATTTTTTTTTATTTTTTTGGCAATTGGAACAAATTCTAGACCCAATGGTAGAAAAAATTATCTCTTTCATTGACAATTTTCATAAAAAATAAAGTCAAAGGGACACTAAATTTTCAATATTTTCTAAGTAGAAAATTATAGTAATCAAACACAATTAATTACAATTCACAGTAAAACAATTTCTAGGCAATTCAATTCCCTAGAATTCATTTTCTCTCCACCCATTTTCCACATTTGCAATCAAACGAACCCTAAGAGTATTTGGAAGTCTGTGTTTTGCTTCTTCTTTAACATCTCACGCCCAAAGTTTTATCCAAGAGCCAGGGCATGTGTATTTGTTGGCTATCCACCTGGTATTAAAGGCTACAAGCTATATAATATTATTTCCAAGTCTTTTTTCGTTTCAAGGGATGTAGTATTTCACGAACATCTCTTTCTTTTCCAAACTATTCCACACAATGATGAAGTGATTGATCCATTTCCTGATCTTGTTTTGCCCATAATACCAATTGATATTGATCCATCTCATCAAAATACTCATCTATCCAATGGTGCTAGTCATGAAATGCAAATTATCTCAACTCAAAACATTGATATTCTGCCTTCCAACCCCCATTTAGAAGAAACTGACATTTTGCCTTTTAACCCCCATATAGAAGCTTCAGCTTCACGTCCTTCTACACCCTTAATTGTTAGAGAAACCAATAGAACCAACAAACCTCCTTCACACCTTCAAAACTATCATTGTAACCTATTGACAAATACTTCCGACTCTTCTAATCATAACTCTCTTTACCCTTTGAGCAAATACATTTCCTACAAAGCATTCTCTGTTTCTCATAACAACTATCTACTAAATGTGTCTTCCAACTATGAACCATAGTTTTACCACCAAGCCGTAAAGTTTGATCATTGGAGAAGGGCCATGGTTAGTGAATTGGAGGCAATGGAACTTAATAAAACCTGGTCCGTGATTACTTTACCTAAAGGCAAGCATTCAATGGGCTGCAAGTGGGTGTTTAAAATAAAATACAAGTTCGATGGCAGTGTTGACAAATACAAGGCACGTTTAGTGGCAAAAGGTTATACCCAACATGAGGGTTTAGACTTCATTGAGACCTTTTCTCCTATAGCTAAGTTAGTCACGGTCAAAGTGTTTCTTGCCATCACAGCCTTCAACAAATGGTCAATTACTCAGCTAGACGTTAATAAAGCCTTTTTAAATGGTGACCTCTTTGAAGAGATCTTTATGGATTTGCCTTTGGGTTATATCAAACACAGCAATGATGGTGGACAGGGGGAGAAATTAGTTTGCAAGTTGCAAAAATCAATTTATGGTTTAAAGCAGGCATCGATGCAATGGTTCTCAAAATTTTCTAATACTTTTATTGCACACAGTTTCCTTCAATCAAGGTCTGATTATTCTCTATTCGCTAGAGGTTCTGGAAATACATTTGTGGCCCTATTGGTGTATGTTGATGATATTATCATCACTACTCCAGATTATAAAGTTATTGACTCCTTGAAATCTTTATTACACAGCCTGTTCAAACTAAAGGATCTTGGTCAGTTGAAATATTTTCTTGGTTTGGAAATCGCATGCTCCCAGAAAGGTATCTTTCTTTCTCAGAGACATTACACACTACAGCTGCTGGAGGATACTGGTTTTCTTGGCTGCAAACCAGCTCTTCTACCCATGGATTGAGGGGGAACTCATTACAGATGCTTCATTGTACAGAAGGTTAATTGGCCGCCTGCTGTACTTAACGATATCCAGACCAAATATCACATTTGCAGTACATATGCTAAGTCAATTCGTTGCTCAACCCAGGCAACCACATCTGAATGCAGCTTATCATCTCCTACAATACCTCAAAGCTGCTCCAGGGCAAGGACTTCTATTTTCATCACATACATCATTTCAGCTTCGTGCCTTTACAGATGCTGAATGGGGTGCTTGCTTGGATACAAGAAAATCAGTGACAGGATTTTGTATCTTCCTTGGAGACTCTTTAATCTCATGGAAAGCCAAGAAACATAACATAATTTTCAGATCTTCAGCTGAAGCAGAATATCGTGCCTTAGCTTCTACCACCAGTGAACTTATCTGGCTTCATCAGCTACTTCGTGATTTTCAAATTGCACCCAAGGTTCCTTCTCTCATTTTTTGTGACAATCAAGCTGCTATACACATTGCAACTAATCCTATCTTCCATGAAAGGACCAAACACATTGAAATAGATTGTAACTTCATTCGGGACAAACTCAATGAAGGGGTCATCAAACTGCTTCCCCTTCGGACAAACCATTAATTGGCAGACATTTTCACTAAGCCCCTACCTGCTAATCTTTTGTTTCCTTTAATGTGCAAGATGGCTGTCATCAATCCCCATTGTCCATCTTGAAGGGGGAGTAACAGAAGCTTCAGCTCGCTCTAGCTATGCTCGAGCTAGTTCCAACTGTATTAGTTGTGAAGTTAGTTAGTTAGTTAGTTAGTTAATCATTCATTTTCCATTCTATTTATATACCGTCTGTAATGAACATTGAGGAATTAATTCATTGAATACAATTCAGATATTCTCCATCTCAATAGTAATATTACATTATGTGGATTATTTTACCAATTTCGTTAGTTGCTAGATAGTATCATATATAACTTTGATTCGTGGCATGTGAAATGTTTGAGCAAATGACTGAAAGGAATTATTATGTTTGGCCAGGTATTTTAGGAAAGGTGTTGTTGACAAGGCAAGATGGATCTTTTATAGGATGTGTTTGAGGAACTTGGTTAATTGGACTTCGTTGATTCTAGATACATGATGCAAAATGGGATGTGCAAGGGAGCAATCGAGACTTTCAACTGTTGGGCTTTGTGGAGCCTAGTTTTGTTTGATCCTATTGACGACCCGACCCGAATAATGTTGCGTGGTTTTTAATGGGAGATTTTCTAAGACTTAGACCATGGCGGAAAATTTTTTTGGCCCGTTTTGTTGCCCATTTTGAATCCTATGCGTAGGATATAAAACGCGGTTTTGGTGATTATGATTTTTTCTAATATATAGAAAGAAAAAAAAAAACTGTAGGGCCGTATATAGTATTCTTTTTTTCCCTGATAATAGTGTAATCCCTGCAACTTCGTGGGCGTAGGCAAATTGGCCGAGTCACATAAATATTATCTTGCGCGTGTGATTGTTTTTCTTTGACGTGTTTTCTCTATTTTTGCGTTTTTCACAAGTTGGGAATTTCGGGTTGATTCCCTACATCAACATAATGCAAGTTGAGTGCTTTGAGTATTTTATCGACTTGCACTCAGTTGGGATTGTTGGATGTGGCTTTCAACATAATTCAAGTCGTTCCTCACACGACACTTCAAACTCACGTTGTATAGTGCACTCCGTTAGTCGATGAATGTATAATATGATTGCTTTCCATTCTATGTACCTTGTAGGGACGTAGTGGTATCTAGTTTCACCAAATATGGGCTCGGCTTCATGGCTCACCAATTTTGATTTAATTTTTAATTAAAAATTACACTTTCACTTTCTGATTATAATGAAAGACATAAATTTATAAGAAAATGATAAAATTAAAAAAAAAATGTATTTTATAAAGTGGTAAAACACTCCTTTATCCAGACTTGCAACCGACTATCGTACGTAGACGATTTAAAATTGTACATCAATGAATTTTTCGTGAACAATTTCTAAAAAAAAAAACAAAGGAAATGTCAATATATAGTAATAAATATAAAATTTATTGTACCAAAAAATTCGTGAAGCCTAAAATATTTTAGCAATTCCACTAGTCATATTGTCTTGTAGTGCATGATCCAAAACAATTTTGTGCATTATCCACAACTTATCAATATAATGGATTGTAGCGCGAATATATCATTCACGTTTTTTCCTAAACCATGGATCATAACTAAATAAAATTACATCACTATAATTTCTTAAATCATCAATAATCCTCTACTAGTTGGTTTGTACCTTGATTGAATACATGTTTGTATGAATTTCGTCAAGTGCGTGCTTTCTACTGTGGATAGCAACAACTTGGTGTCGACTACGGACATTACGATACCTTTCTGCATTGATTCTAAACTATAAACTCCGTTTGCAAAAACTGCTCTGAAAGGTCCATCTTTGCCTAAATCAAATTGAAGTTGAGCCTTTCTACAATGGATAGCCCCAATACAAACGAGACATATTTCCTAATGTCTGTTGCACTAGTTAGTGCCATTTTTTATTTTCAAATGAAGTTATTTTCGCAATAATTACAATATGCTTTCTTAATCTACTTCTTACTCTCCACAGTCTTCTTTTTCATGAATTGTTTTCAACAATCACAAATTTTTTTTATTCTTTCGTCTCTTTGTAAAGACTGCTTCTTCTATTCATCGTCAAACTCAATGGTTATCGTTTCAACATTATCGACATTTTCTATACTAGGATAATCATTGGTTTGAGAAAAATCGTAGACTGAAGTTTTAGAACTGTTGAAAAATTGGTTAACATCCTCATTAGGGTTCATGGATTCAATGTAATTCATAACGAATTTTATAGAAAATTTAGGAATAAAAATAACTGATAACATAATTGGTACAATAAAAGTTGAAATTGAAGAAATATTTAAAAACAAAGGAACAGCGGTTATCAAAAGCACTTCTTCATGAGTCACATATACTTTTACATCTAAAATGCTACACTGACCATAGTTGTAAAATTCGCCCCGGACCAGCCGGTCGGGACGAAAAATCGGTGACTCGGGCCCTTGTTCGGGTCGAATAGATTAATTTAATAGGAATGCACATGACTTGATCAAAAATAGATTTTGACCGCTTTTCAAAATTGCCTTTAAAAATATTTGGGATCCAATTAATTGAACATTGGACCTCTAAATAAAACAATTAGTTATTCACAATTGGAGTTGTGGAGTATTTCAATATTTTGTATGTGCAACAAACTATATGTATCCAATTTATCATAAATATGTTTTCTAAAAGTATTTTTATAAAAACTTTGGTCCAACATTTTACTTTATTTTATAGATCTAAATAATTAGTGAAAAATAATTTTTTTAGAAAATATAATTTTGCCTAAAAAAATTTATACTTTAATTTTAAAAAAAATATTTTTATGCAATGACTCACCGGTTCAACCATTAACCTGAGACCTAGTAATTTGTCCGAATCGATGTCCGAATCAGGTCTAATAACTATGATACTGACTTTTCTTGACAAAAACAATCAAACACTACTATAAATATCCCTTGTTTGGGTACTTGTTTTTAAAATTCATTAAAAAAAATCATTTTCGATTATACATTTTATGGAATTCACGATTTTTATTAACTTTTCAATTACACACTTCATCATTTTTTATTAAATTTACTAAAATTTTAATTTTTATTTAAATAATTACATATGTTTGCCTTTGAACTTAAGTTATATTTACTATTTGCCAGCACATCACACTATGGGAATGAGGGATTGATCGTGATAGTAGCTAGTTGTTGTCATGGTGGTTCTGGAGTGGTATAACTTTTCATGCCCTGTTTGGGTATATGTCCAAAAAGATGAGGATTGATAAATGTGGATAAGAAAGAGAAAATGTAGAGTAATAACAAAATTGCCATCAAAATGGCATACACGTAATATATATAATGCTACGAGTACATAATCAATTGCATAATTGTTTACATAACAAGAATAATGCTTCTTGGACATGCTCAATTAGATGAATGGACATGGTAATGTGGCAGACAATAATTGGGTGTTTTCATTTTTTTTAAATATTTAATCATGTGTCGATGTTTATCATCTTTGAGCATGTTTGTCTAGCACAATTTTACAAATAATGTGTCAAAGAGGGTGGAAAAGTTTTATTTATTTATTTATTTGGTTAAAAAAATTACAATTCAATCATATCTCACAATATTATCTGCATATAAATTGTAATCTATTATATATATAGAGAAAGGGGTATTATTACTTCTAAATCTTTGTTTGAATCTCATTTTTGTTTATCAAAATACATTATTGAAAAATTATTTGACATCATTTCAATCACATTTTTCAATAAAATAATATTACTAGCAAATTCAAATAAAATTTCTTATTTTTTAATTACACATTCTTCGTCTTTATACTATTCGAAATACATTTTTTGGGGAAAAAAAAAAAAGAGGACTCAGAGAACCCAAAATTAGAAGTAATGTACTTACAGGAGGGATATGGGCGTTAGAATTGGAGCCAATCGAAATTCATTCTGACATAAATAATATATACATTTCTCCTCCTTTCCTTCTTTTAAACACTGGTTTTAGTTTTTCCAATCTCATATATATTTTCTCTTAATAGAAAACCCTAATATCAACTCTTCCTCTCCTCTATCATACATGGAAAGATCGGGTATTCGAACCTCTCAATTTCAGCTTAATTTATCCGTGTTATGTATCTATGCACAATCAGATTTGCATAATTGTTTTAAATCAGGATTTGATTATGGTTAATTTTGATCATAATTGTCTTATATCTGTGTTTCAAGTTGGAAAATGTCTGTCTTTTGTTGAATACTTGTTTATTTCAGGGGTTTTTGATTGTTATGCTTCTTATGGGTTTGAATTGAATTCTCGATAGCTTCTTATTTTGGATTCAAATTCATGGGATGATTGAATTTATGTTTGTATTAGGTCAAATTAAGCAAAATCTGATGTGGGTTTTGGGAATTATTTGATAAATATGGATCTCGGGTTGCTGTAGCTGAGAATAGTGTGCTAAAGGTTTGAATTTCATTGTTGTTTGTAGTGTGAAGGTTTTTGAAGCGATTTGTATGCATATAGATGTAGAAAGCAATGGAGGCAAATGCATGTGATGTCAATCACTTGGATGCTGATGCCCTTTTGCCACCTCGAAAGCGGCTTCTGGCAGGATTGAAGAGACGGAATTCTGATCTTAACTGCCACACCCCATCTGCTTCTTGTAATGCTCGGAATGGATATGATGCTCACCTTAGTAATGTATTCCGATCCAACTTGGATAACCCTAATCTTTCCAATGAGGAGCTTGTTGAAGCCTCCAGATTGGCTGCTATAAAAGCGACAAAGGCTGCAGAGGCTGCAAGAGCTATCGCTGAAGAGAAGGCTGCTAAAGCAGCAAAGGCGGTGGCTGCTGCCAAGAGTGCTTTGGAACTTGTTGCTTTTCTTTCAGATGAGAGTGCTAACAAAGAAAAATATCTGAAAAAGAACAAGATGAAGAAGCATGTCCCTGTTCAAACATTGTACAATAAGCACAAAGGAAATTCAAATTGCAAAACAGATGAAGAATTAGCCCGGAAGTTGCACCGTGTCATCAACAGCTCCCCAAGAATTTCCAAGAACTTCCCATCTTCTGATTTGAAGAATCACAAACAAAAGAGGTTGAAGAGCTCAACTTCTGGAAGAACTTGTGTTGACAGTGGAGGTTCAGTCTATGAAAGGAATCAATCTTCCACGAGCAATGGGAATGGGTCAGGAGGAAAAATACACACTGAAGGTCTAGTAAAGGAAGTAGAGAAGATTATGGTAGATCTGAATACATCGAAATTCTACAATGATGACCAACCAAAGTTGGAAAATGGAGAAGGATCACAAGATAAATATAATAAATCTGAGCGACTGAAGTTGCAAAATGAGGTAACTGGAACACTTCACTCGGAGGAGAATTTTTTGGAATCATTGGATAGTTTTGGTAAAAAAAGAGGAAGGATTAAGCAAAAGAAGTTGCCCTTGAGCATTTGTAGTTTCAGAGATCAAACAAACCCCAATATGGATCTGAAATCTAAAGGCATGTTAGAGACACAAGATAATGCACGCAAAGCTGCAGCGGGCAATAAGTCCCCATTTTCTGTAGGGTCTTCTGGTGGTAGTTTGATGCCTGTTGAGAGGACATCCATGTGGAAGTGCCAGGCGTTCAAGACGCCTGGTTGTGTTAAACAAAATAAAGTCATGCAGTCGTAGTAGCGTTCATAGTTTTATTTGAAAAAATGTGATGTTATCATGATAGGAGTCAATGGCCAAGGTAGTTCTCATTTATGCGTTTCTCTTTTGATAAGGCCTTTTTTTGTTCCTTTTTTTATTTTATTTTATTTTTTGTTTGATGGTGGTTGGTGGCACTGTAATGATTTTGAACTTGCTTAAATGTATATTGATCTGTTTGATTGCTTCCATTTTTTATTTTTTATTTTTTGGTTACACTTTTAAGACTGTTGTCTAAGCCTTGGTGGAGGGGAAGAAAAGGAAGATAAATTTGCAACATATCTTGTTTTCCGTTTCTTGAGATCCATTTTTGTGGAATTGTGCTTTAGCGAGTAAATGATACTACTGAAGTGAGACTACAGTCATGGCTTCATGCTCTAGTAATCTTCTTCCTTTTCCCTGTGGTCAATGTGGCTTCGCTGGCTTTTGCATCCTCTAAGAAAATCGCTTATATGTACATTTACCATCTTTTGAAATCTATAACACCCAAGAACTAGAAACTTTTATGCATTAAATGAGTAGTGATCTAGTCAGTAACATCAAAATTGTGGATATCAGTGATTCTCCTCTGCTTGGCTTTTCGTTCATTTTTGTGCGACCATACAAAACATCAGAACTTTTTTCCTCCTGATGAAAGCAGCAGCACCAGTTTTTGGTTTGTTATTCTACTTCAAAGGCTGCTTTTATTAACTTATCAGTGGTGTGGTATGCGAGGAGAATGGTTTTGATCTTGTATCATGCTCTCAGTACAATGCAACCATAATTACACGTACTTGCGTGTCTTGCTATTAATTTATGAACCAATTTTGCATTTCATTTTGTGAGTGACAATCACTTTGTGCATGCATTTAATTTTAACAAGCCTCCATTAGTTCTTTGGTTTAAGTTGAGTGTTATTAATTTGATTTGTTAGTTGCGAAGGTTAACCTAAAGCCCAATTGTCCAAATTCGAATTGCAGCATTCAAAGAGATGATAGGTTCAGATGTTGTAACATTCAAAATCCCACAGATTCTAATGGGGTCTCTAAATCTAAACTGGCGTTGTTGTAATGTGGTGTTGGATATCATTATTCTTTAATCTAAGCTTCCCATAATTTGTTTGTACACAAGGCATTTCGGTATTTATTTTTTATTTAATACATGGTGAAAAACGCGTAATTCGACCCTAACAACACCTAGAGGGGGGTGAATAGGTGTATAATGCGGAATTTAAATTTACTAACGAATTAAATAGCAATAAATCACTTTTTAATTCTTTTTTAGATGATTAAACATGCAAGTCATTTTAGTCCTAAGTTTAAATACCGGAGTTTATATGATCAATTAATAAACAAAGTAAAAATAGTAAATCAACACTAGGATGATCACGGAGAAAGTCAACTGGGAAAAACTCTGGGCACTTTGCCAGTCAATCCACTATAAACGATTTAACAACTTACAGTCTATCAGACTAGAAGACACGTACTATCTGATCTCCCGACTGCATTCCTTACATCTCTCCCTGGATCATGTGCTCCCCTGCACCAATCCTTAGCTGCTGTTGTCAAAGCTCTCCGGGGAATCTGCTACCCTGCAGCACTCCTAGCCTTGTGGAATCGACTATCTCCCGTGGATCAACGAAAAACACGTTGTTCTTCACAGATTGGAACTTCAGTCAACTTTCCTTGATCTTCAGAACTCTGACCAGATGTACAAGAAAGACAGTTTAGTATTTGGATTATAGAAACGATGTTATTCTCACCAAAACAATATCACAGGACAAAGGATGAAAGAATGAATATGTAGGAGTTCTATCTAATGAAATTATCTTAATGTTTAACATTATCTTTTACGTTCAAATGTGTTTTGGTATTTATAGGTAGGTTATAAAAGTAATGGGCTGGTGAAAAGGCCTTTAAATCGCGAAATAAAATTTTTTCGAACAACACTGTCCCTCGAGGGACGGCTCAGAGACAGTCGAGCGATAGCAAGTCGTTTGAGCGAAGGAGAGGCGATAGTTCAAAGACGATGTTTCTGCTTTTATAGCTCGAGTCAAACCTTGACGACAGTTTAGCGAAAATCCGCACTGTTTTCCTCTTTTTTCCATTCTCGAACCCTAGACCTAATAACCCTATTTTTAAACTATTTGCACATTACTCCTTAACTTTTTAAATATAGTATAACTCAATCATTTTGTTTACAGAATTGCCAATTACAGAATATCTAAAACCTAACAAACTCCGCTTTTGGCATTGTGTAACAAAACTACCAGCTAAGTCAAGGCAGTAATGAAAATAAAGTACAGACTCAAAATCTATGACAAAATGACTTACTTGAACAATTCTGCAGTTTAATCAGCACATGTTTTCTGAAACCAATAACTTAACACCCAGTGTAAAATGTGTGGAAAACAGTATAATAAAATAGTTCAAGCAGTTCATATAATTTAGGCAATTAATGAATCAATTAGACTTGTTCAGTTTTAATATGCATGCTAAATTAAGACATAGTAACAATGCAATACAAACATACCACGAAGTTACATTGATACTACTAAAATATCAAAAAAAAAAAAATCAAACTTAATTTAGCAGAACTGAAATAATTAAATAAAAATGCTCTTGAATTAAATAAAATTTTATATCAAAAATACATATCCAAATATCTATTCCCCCTTTTTGTCACAAAATGACAAATGATTAAAATATATGAATGCCAAAATATAAGAATATTCTTAAGCAGTAACAACTATGCAAAATATATGTATCTATGCCTCTCCCCAACGACTCCTCAGACATAAAATGCAAATGTCAAAAAGCAAAAACTTTTCCCCTTATTGTTACAAATGACGAAGGGATAAAATTTATCATTAAAAATATAATAACTTAAGATAATGCAGTTGTTAACATGCATAAGTATACTCGACGTACAGTAAATCTTTCCACATACTTAGTTCAAGTTAAGCATGGAGTAAATTGTATAAGTGACCCATATATGTAAAGTGTCACTAATCTTCTGTAA
>CAIGRP010109028.1:0-31049 GCA_903798385.1 Fraxinus cuspidata | reverse complement strand
AGGAGGTCGTTAGGGAAACAAATCCGACGGATTCACCATAGTGAGGCAAGTTTTGCAGAATAGACAGAAGAGAAAAGAAACGCCACCAATCTACACATACTGTAAGAAGGTTTATTTGCTTAAAAAATTCTTTTCCTTTATTTATTTATTTGCTTTCCAATAAAGATTCTACTGTCAACCGACGTCTCCTCATCCCCTATGACTTATAAGCAACTACAGAGTTTCCCAAGCTGTCGAGTTGTAGGCGTGAAGGGGGAAGTAAGACGCTACGAGGTTGGGAAGAAGCGGAAAAAAGGGAGGGTGTTCGTGCGAATCATTGACAAGTAATAATGTCATGAGAAGAGTATTGCCTCACGAGAAATAAACTTTAAATTGAATTTTACTAATCCGTTATGAAACTCGACTGTAAAGTAACAAAAGAGATGTGTTGTTTATTTATCAAAGTAATTTACTAATTATCTAAAATGATTTTAAACTAAATATGCAAATGAATGTGTTGGAATTTTGAATCCGCCTATTATTATTATTATTATCATCATCATCATCATCATCATATTTTCAAATCTCAACCTGTATTATTTAGTATGTTTGTGTATTCATGACAACTGATAATTCAATTTTATTTAACTATTTATCTTGAGGTAAATTAAACATATTCTAAGCATGACCTGTTCATATTCCTTTTCCGAATTCATATGCAAAGTAACGTGTTCAATTATACGATTATTTATATGACTGCACAATACACATGTTATTTCTAAGATATATTGTTCCTGTGTTAAAATTTTGAAGTTCTAACATATTGTGAACCTCTCAACACTACAACAAGCAACATATTACCTAATTGATGGCCAAACAATTAAATAATGCAACAAAAAATACAAGATCAATTAAGAACACAAATAAACTAAACCACTTGGTCTTTGAATTAAATATAAATAATAAAAGGGTTTATCTTCATCCCAACACAAAAGAATTCTAGCCTAACATGTTTCTAAAGGTAAAACAACAAAAGAAATTAAAAATCATAACCCCAAAATTTATAAATACGAGAAGGATATGTGAAATCTATTTCATGATCTTGATCTTCAATCTCAAGATTTGATTCTTCAAGTTTTTGATTTTTTTTATTCAATCCACGTGTTGTTTGAATTTCTCTCCAAAAGATGGTGATATGATCCCTGCTTTCTTGATAGATTTTATGATGTGATGTGATTTGAGATTTTAGAGAGAAATATCCTACTGTTTAACCCGTCTTCTATATATATATATGTGTTTAAATAGGTCAAGAAATGTATCCAAATTGGGTTTTAAAAGAGTTTGTATCAAAAAAGGAAAGTTGATCTCGTTTGGTCGGAATAACCCCATGCCCACACATGGGCACCCAAATTGACCTCGGGTTTAGAAATGTGGCCTCTTGAGCACGCAAGGGCATGCACATGGTAAAAAAAAAAAAAAATTAGTCCCCAAACTCTGGAAATCATTATTTTTCACCAATTTTCATTCATTTCTTCTAATTCACTTCAATTCATTAAGTTTTACTTAACAAATATGAATACACGAGATTAGGCCACAATTAATTATAAAAACTCCTAAATGTCCATATTCAAAAGCCTAGATAAATGTACAAAATACATTTATCAAACACTCCTTAGTTGTGGATCCTATTTATTGCTACTTCACAGAGCTGGTCGCGGAGCCTAATTTTAGTTAAGGGCTGTTTAGAAATTTGTATTCTTATAAAATCCTATTCAGGAATAGGAGTCCTTGTAAAATTTGATTTTGCCTTAATTTATCTTATAAATAGGGTGCAGTCCTTCGACTTTATGTATTATCATCAAATGGAGAGAAAGAGGGGTTAGATGAGATATGCTTGATAGTACAACTTTTTTCATCATAGTGAATTGCTGCAACGGTAGAGGAGGACGTAGTCTCACTTTAAGGTGAACCTTTATAAATCTTGTATGTCCTTGATTGTTTATTTTCTTTTTTTAAATTGATTGCTCTTCATAGGATAGAATTAGAGTTTATAATTCTCAACAATTGGTATCAGAACTTTTGGTTTTGATTAAGAGCAATGACTAGTGAAGAAGAAAAATCGCTAGAGATTTGCAAGTTTAATGGTATGCATTTTTCATTTTAGAGGATGCAGATCAAGAATTATCTCTACATCAAAAAAATTCTACCATCATCTTTTGAATGAAAAGTCGACAATAATGACTGATGATGATTGGAAACTCCTTAATAGTCTAAGTATTTGGTGTTATTCGATTGACACTATCAAAGAACATTTATCACAACGTTGCAGTAGAGAAAACAATGACGGATTTGATGAAGGTATTGTTTGATTTGTATAAGAAGCCAGATACGTGTAACAAGTTACATTTGATAAAAAAAGTTATTTAATTTAAAGATGACCGAAGGTGCTCCAATAGTAGAACATCTCAATAAATTGAATACAATTATCAATCAGTTGATATTAAATTTGATGATGAGGTATGTGCCCTAATCCTACTGGCATCATTATCGAATAGTTGAAAGCAATGACGTGATCTTCAATGAAAGTTTATTATATAAGGACTTGTTGGGAACATACTTTAAAAACTCAAGTCTTGAAGTTAAGAAACTTGAGGTATTTCCACTGAAAGATATTCGAGTGATTGAGTTAGAGAACGTTGATGGTGACAATTGAGAAAATATAGCCCAAGAAGTACATTAGGACACCCATGTGACTCCACCCAGAAGATCCAGCAGAACTATCAGACCTCCACAGAGATATTTTCCAGCATTGCATGATATCCTATTAACCGATAAAGGTGAACCAGAAAGTTATAATAAAGTATTACAAGTTGATAAAACAATCGAGTAGGTATTAGCCATGAGGGATAAGATGGACTTATGACAATTGACAGAGTTACCAAAAGAAAGAAAGCTTTACAGAATAAATGGGTTTACTGATTAAAAGAAGAGCATGAGGGAAGCAAGTAGTGTAAAGCAAAACTAGTTATAAAGAAATTTCAACAGAAAGAAGGCATTGGCTACACTGAGATATTCTCCCCTATGGTAAACTTAACCATAATTAAAGAAGTACTAGATTAGTGATAAAAGCATGCTTGCACGTAGAGTAGTGGGATGTAAAGACAACTTTTCTTCATGGTGACTTGGAGGAAGAAATTTGCATGATGCAAAAAAAAAAAAAAANACAGAAAGAAGGCATTGGCTACACTGAGATATTCTCCCCTATGGTAAACTTAACCATAATTAAAGAAGTACTAGATTAGTGATAAAAGCATGCTTGCACGTAGAGTAGTGGGATGTAAAGACAACTTTTCTTCATGGTGACTTGGAGGAAGAAATTTGCATGATGCAAAAAAAAAAAAAAAAGGAAAAAATCGTGTACAGACTTCAAAAGAGTTTATATAGACTTAAACAAACTCTGAGATAGTGTTTTGCAGGGCTTCTTTTTTCTTAGCACAGAAAGGGGCATCGTACACTAGTAGTCTGCTTCGCTAGATTAACTTCCACCTTTTCTTGATTGTTTCAAAATGAAAGAAAATTTGATTACAATTTAAAGAAAGCTTTGCAGTAGAAAATTTGAATGTGTTGAAAATAAATTGTTCATTGATTGATAAATATAAAATATTACAACTGCTGGTGCATGGGGCGAACACCAGTGAGCTTGAAAGACTTTTGAGTGCCTAATATTCCCTACAATAGCTTAAGTAACAAAAATTTAAGTGATAGGAGTAAACGTTTAAAAGGCGAGGAATCATACTAATTGTTTGCAAATAATAGAGTAATTTTACAATTGAAATAAATAATTACAAATAAAAGGAAATTACATATCAAACTAATATTTACAAAATGCGGTCGAAATTGGGCAAACTGCGGTTGCGAGTAGGTCAAGGGACTAAGTATAGCTGTGGTCCTTGACATCCTCTCTTATTTAATTTGGCAACATCCTCTTTCCCAAGTAGTCTCCTCATTGTTGCATCCACTCCATTTAACCAAGTACTATTGATGATCCTTCCGGAAGCTTGGGTAATTTGGTCATCCAAAATAGCTTTAACAACCTTCTTTCCCGCTTTCTTCAATTCAAGCACAAGTCGCTTTGGCTTATTTTTAGATGCAACATCCTCATGAAAATATGGTTTGAGTACACCCACATAGAAGACATTGTGTATTTTGCACCATGAAGGGAGTTCTACTATGCATGTGACTCTTCCAATCCTCTTCATGATGGAATATATTTTGACACCAATCTTGAATCTTTCCCTCTTGTTGGTTTATAACAATTTATATCGAGATGTTTAACCATTACCAAATCTCCAACATTAAATTCAAGTAAACAACCTATAGATCAGTAGACTTTTTGTACCGTTTATGAGATTTCTCAAGATGCTTCGAGCAATTCCAATATTCCATTTCCACTCCCGAGAGAAGTATTTCACTTGAGGGAACTTAGTACATAGATCAATATCTACAGTATGAAAGAGCAATGATTACTAGCCGTTACAATCTCAAAAGAACTCTTATTGGTGGAAAAGCTCTTTTGGGCGTTGAAGCAAATTTGAGCCACATCCAAAAGTTTCACCTAATTTTTCTACAAAGTAGAGATAAGGTGCTGAAGATATTCCTCCAGTATAGAATTGAAGTGCTCTATCTGTCTGTTAAATTGTGGGTAAAAACTAGATCTCATGCACAAAGTTGAAAAAAGATATATGAACAACTCAGTCTAAAATATGCTAGTAAATCGAGGATTCCGATCCCTGATGATGTCCTTAAGCAGCGCCCAGTATTTTAAAATATGTTTAAAGAAGAGTTGAACAATCTCTTCAATGGATACATACTTAGGCACTGCAAAGAAAGTTGCATAGTTTGATAGACGGTCTACCACGAAGATGATAGTGACAAAATCCTCAACTTTTGGCAATCCAATAATGTAGTCCATAGATACACTCTCAAATGGCTTGGTTAGGATTGAAAAAGGCTCTAGCAAGCTTTTTGTCTTTTTTCTAGATGATATACCTTATCTTGTCAGCATACAAGACATGTTTTCACATAAGGCGCCATGTTATCCCGCATTTGTGGCCAATAGTATATACGTTGTAATAGTGCACTAGTGTGTTCCTCTCCAGGATGTCTCGTACAAAGTGTGTCTTGACATTCAGTATTAGGGATTTCCACAAATTCCTGCCCTTTGGATCATATATGCAGTTTTTTGTCTCACTAGACTCCAATCTAGCCAGAACTGTCGAGTCTTGCCCTGCTTGATAAGGTCGACCAAATATTATGTTGTCGGTCCTTCTCCAAAAGTGTTTGTATTTGATCCTTTGTGTTTGTAAAAGCGGCCATTGTGCAAATGCTAGCCAGTCAGCCCACCAACTAAGAGCATTGGAAACATGATTACTGGAATCAATATGATACTCCAACATAAAGTTGAACTCTGAAAGAAGTTCCTACCAATGAGCTTGCTTACTTGATAGTTTTCGTTTTGACGTGAAATGACTAATCGCAAATTTATCAGTCTTTACAATAAATGGAGACCTAAGTAGGTAGAGACCCCATACTTTAAGGCAATGAACTACCGCCAACAACTCATTTTTGTGCGCTTAGTAACAGTGTTCCGCATTATTCAACTTTTGACTTTCATAAGCAAACGATTTCCCTTCTTGTATGAGGACTCCTCCAATAGCAAAATCTGAAGCATCTGTCTGAACTTCAAATGGTTTAGTAATATGCAATATGACCAAAATCAGATTCGTCTACATCCACTTCTTCTATTTCTCAAAAATGGCTTGGAATTGTGTTGACCAATCCCAAGATTTTTCCTTATTAGTTAATTTGGCTAACGGCAACACAGTTTTAAAGTATCCTTTCACAAATCTCTAGTAATAATTGCATAACCCAAGAAGCAAATGCACATCATGTATGTTCTTTGTTAGTTGCCAATTCTTAATTGTCGTGACCTTTTTCAAATCCATGTGGACTTTACCTTGCTTAATGATGTAACCCTAGAAGCTAATAGAAGTATTAGTGAAAGAGCACTTAGACGGTTTAGCATAAAGTTCATTCTCTCGTAGACGATTAAGAATTTTCCTTACATATTGCACATGTTCATCCAAGTTACCACTGTAGTCTTTGCATCATCTCCTTCCTTGATTCGAACTTGCCAGTATCCAGATCTAAGGTCAATCTTTGTACAGTACTTTGCCTTGCTCAATCGGTCAAAGTAGTCCACCACAAGTGGAATAGGGTAGCGATTCTTTACAATAATCTTACTCGAGCTCCATATGGTGACTTCGCAGGCACGATAATCCTACTTTCCAACATTTCTTCCAATTGTTTTCTAAGCTCTTCAAACTCGGGCTGAGATATCCTGTAGGGTGCTTAGGCGAAAGGTTTAGCACCTGGAATAAGCTTAATCTCATGATCAATTGCTCTTCTTGGCGGAAATCTCCTTGGTAAATCATCAGGCATGATATCCTCAAATTCCTAAATAAGCATTCTGATAGGTTTTGGAATAGGATTAGTTGCTTCTTTGATCTTCTCTAATCAAAGAGTGCACAAAAGGAAGGTTCATTCTTCTTGAAACCCTTACTAAATAGCATGGTTGAGATACTCTTCTCATCCATCCTTCCACTAGTGTAGAGATAACACACGACTTACTACCCATTATCATTAATGAATTAGAGTATGGTAATACTGCTGTCTTTATATCCCAAAGAAACTCCGATAAGCCATCCATTTGAACCGTAGACAAATTAGTCCTTCCTTCGAAAGAATAGCCTTGATTAACACATATTTGGCTACTCCAGCAATCAGTTGAACAATTGAGTTGATTGATTTAACTTTCCCACTATCTTTCTCCGGAACAAGTCTGAGACGCTCTATGTCGGTACTTTCAAGATAATTGTAGGTAGCTCCAGTATCCACCATGGCCCTAATTGGCTTCTCGTTGATCTTTACATCAATATAATTAAGCTTTTGGCCCTACGAATCTGAGGTTTTAGCTCTTCCATTTTTACCTCCTTCAATGAAACATCATTCTTCTCGATTATTCGATGTGATATTGTGTTACACTAATGTGAGAATGCACTAACCACATCTACCTCTTTTTCGGAGTCCATCTCGCAATGGCTATTAGCTTGCAGGAGATCTTACTTTGAGCTTGATGCTCCACTTGCTAGTTGACAAAATACAGTTATGAGTTGTCTTTGCAAACTATCAATCGCTCGATGAGATCCTTTACAAAAGAAGCATACAATTTTAGGAGTAGTATCAGAGCTACCATCCGGTATCTTTCATTTGTTCCAGTTATTACTGTTCATACCATGATATTTGGCCTGACAGGCTACCTTGATGATTTATCTAAAAGTTACTCTAATGAGTTCGTTGATAGCCATATTCCCTAACGCTCTCCCACATTTGAGTTTGAGTTGGGCTTGAAAGGTTTGTTTCCTCCCCCACTAGATTAACTTTTCTCATACGGCCAATCTTTTCTTGTTTCAGGTTGATAGTCTATTAGGCATTCAACGGCTCCCATGCCATGCTCAAATCAATTACTTTCTGTTTTTGATATTCTATGTGTGTCCACGATTTCAATCCTTCCATAAATGTGAAGTTTATTTTTTTCCGACATGTCTCAAATATTTAGAATGTATCCCGAGAATGCTTTACGTACTCCCTGAAGGAGCCCGTATATTGTAAGTTCCTGAAGTGCTCGTCGGGCAGGATATTCCACATTTTTCTGGGAAATATTGTGTCCTGATTACCTCATTAACAAGATCCCAATAATCTATTCGAACCCCATTGGAATGAATATCGGCATACTTCGTCCACCACCATAATTTTGCATCTCCTCCTAGATACATGTTAACTGTTGTCACCTTTCATGCTTTGACTTCAATGGTAGCCACAAGAAAGTCTTGTTCCATGTTAAACAGGAAGTTCTAGACTTTTTTTTGCATTGTGTACCTCATATGTGCACGGTTGTTGTGTTTTCTATTACAAATGTACAATATTATAACAAGTAATATAGTAGACATTTGAGTTCGAATTATCGTTCTCATGAGAATTATACTTTAATACTTAATTTAATATTTCTAACTCCTATTTGATGAAAAAAATTGCGATTGTTGTGATTTTTTTATCTAACTACTTCTAACTAATTGAAATTATCAAATTTTCACACTATGATTGAATTAATTTTTCAAATATGGAATGCATATTAGGGCATAGCAATTTTATATATTAATCACCTTTAAATCTTAATTCAAGATTCATAAATCTAATGTGGAGTCGGTCGAATTTTTCTATTGTATTCAATTTACTCCTCTCGAGTTCCCATTGACACTATTTAACTAATTCAATCACATAACTTTATGTGAATCAATTTTCGTTAAATGCACTATTTGTTCTAAGAATTCATACAATGATCGCAATAATTAGTATAGGTATTTCTACACGTTATACTAAATAATCAAATTTTAATATGTCGTCTAAATCTAAAACATGTCTCTCGATTTGTAAAAGATTCACAAAATCATTGAATTATTGATCAAGTAATTCAAAGTATTAAATACATGAATAAAATCAACACATAAATGATAAAAGAACTTAAATCTTGAATAAAAGAAATAATTTGTCTCAATTAGATTACATTGTTTGCCCTAATGTATGATTCAGCTACTCATGATAGATGAAGAAAAACAAATAACAATAATGGAGTACATCACCTGGTTTTGAATTAAAATGTAGAGAAGTTGATGAATCTTGCACCGAGTTATTCTTTTTGTTCTTCATCTTGATTCCAAACCCTTGATTTGTTTTTTTTTTTTTATCTCCTTTAGTTTTGCTCTCTATTTATCAAGTTATATTTTGTATATCTCAATGTGTGGAACCCCCCTTTAAGAGCCTTCATTCTTGATTTATACTGCCCTTCACATTTTTTTTGAATTTGGAGTTTTTATAGGCTTTAAACTGGCCAAAACTCCATACCCTAGATGCATCAAGTGGTGCCTCAGGGACATACGAGTGGGATCATGTCATTTTATGGGTGGCGCCTTAGTGAAAAAATAAATAGATTTGTGGCGTCGTCTCTCACGAAAAATTCAGCACTGCACATCCTTTCGTTTTTTTTTTTATCATAACTTTACATCCCAATATCCGATTAGATGATTCAATTATAAAGATAATTCAAAGGGCTACAAATTTATTACAAATAGCTTTTTTCCAATTCAAACATTTATTATGTAAAAAATAGGTCTCAATCTCGAGCTAAAATTCTGGAACATACTTGTACGGTTGAAAATTGTTTTGTGAAAATATTTTGATCATATTTTACTCTTTTTTGACTTTTAACTACATCCAATTGACCCCTATCATTCTCGAATATCTATCGTAAGGTTCGACACATATTTTGAGTATTTATAATTTAGTCCCCGAACTTTGAGATTTGCCCATTTTCACTTTTTTCTTTCAATTCCACTTCTATTCATCGAATTTTACCTAGTAACACATCATATAATAAATAAAGCTATAATTTCATTAAAAGAACCACAAAATGTCCATATTCTAGAGCTCGAATAAATGTGTATAATGCACTTATCAGTGATTTCAGGATTTTGAGCATGGGTACATACTCTAGTGTGGGGCCTTGCCCAGTGCCCACCACACGTTAGAGTATTCACAATTAAACTCTCAACTTTCTTCCAGTAGATCAGGAAAGTTTGGCACAACATCAATCATCAGTGTACAAGCCATTCAAATTTCATTCAATTGGATGTGTAATTCATGAATCTCAGTTTCAACCACCTCAACATTTTCCTCAAGGGTCTCGATGGCATAGCATAACCTGACAGTTTGCCTATCAAGCGTATCCACGCGCCATTTAGTATTCTTCTTTTGTAAGTCACCAATTTTAGTTGTGTGCGACGCATTTGGATCCATAGCTTTGTTATCAAGGGCCGTGAGCGATAGCTTTGATACTAACTTTTTAATGGGGAACATTTCTTCTTTGCACAGAAAGGGGCACTGTCCAACATAATCTACTCCTCTAGACTACCTTCTATTTTTTTCGATCATTTCGTGACGAAAGAAACTTTGATTACAATTTAAAGAAAGCTTTGCAATAGGGAATTTGAATGCATTGATAATAAATTGATCGTTGATTTATAAAAAATAGAAAATTATAATTGCTGGTGCAGGGGGCGAACATAAGTGAGCTTGAAAAACTTTTGAATGTCTAATAACCCCTATAATCGCTTAAGCAACAAAACCTTAAATGATAGGAGTAGATATTTAAAAGACAAGGAATCATCCTAATCGTTTACAAATAATAGAGTAATTTTACAATTGAAATAAACAATTATAACTGAAAAGAAATTACAACTTAAATTAATATTTACAAGGTGCATCCAAAGTTGGGTAAACTGCGGTTACTAGTAAGTCAATGAGCTAGTATAGATGCGGTCTTTGACACAGTGATATAAGAAGTTTGATAGTTTTATGAGTAGTAATAGCTTTAAAAAGTGTCAAATGGATCACTATTGTTATGTAAAGAACATTGGTAACTTCTATATTATCTTGCTGCTATATGTTGATGACATGTTAATTACATGCGTTTGAAAGTAAGAAATAGATAAGTTGAAAAACGAGTTATCTAAGGAGATTGCAATGAAGGACTTGGGTATTGCAAAACAAATCCTTGGATGAGAATTATTAGAGACAATGATGTCTTAAAATTGTCACATGAAAGGCATACGAATAAGGTGCTAAGTAGGTTTAATATGGATTATACAGAACCAGTTAGTACTCCTTTGGCTAGTCACTTTAGGCTATTATATGAGCAGTCACCCTCTATAGAACAAGAGTGAGCCTACGTGGCCAAGGTTTCATATACCTTTACTATTGACAGTCTTATGTTTGCCATGGTGTGTACAAAACTGGACATAGCACATGCAGTAGGAGTTGTGAGTAGATATATGAGCAATCTAGGCAAATAGCATTAGGAGGCAGTAAAGTGGATTCTCAGATACTTGTAAGGCACTTCTGATTCAGCTTTTCAGAAAAATCAGGTTTGAGATTACAGGACTATGTAGACGCTAAAGGACAGGAAATATACACACACACACATACAGTGACTTTGGTTGGTACAACAGTTTGTTGGGTGTCTAAGTTGTAGAAGATAGTTTCTCCTTCCACTACTAAAGTTGAGTATGTTGCTGGAACTGAAGTTAGCAAAGAGATGATATGGTTGCAATCTTTTTCGGAAGAATTGGGTAACAAGTATTAGAGAAGCGTGTTACATTGTGATAATCAGAGTGCTATTCAATAAGCAAAGAATTATGTTTATCATGCAAGGACAAAGCATACACAAGTTCATTATCATTTCCTCATATCGACTTTGGATAATGGGATCTTAACACTTGAGAAGATTCAAGGAGTCAAAATTTGACTAACATATTGATGTTCCGATCGAGAAACTGAAGTTATGTGCAACTTTTGTTGGACTTCTATTGTGACTAATTAGGATTTATTGTCAATACAGATGAGTTATAGATGTTGAATTAGTCTCCAAGTTGGATATTGTTAAGTTGTGGAGTTTATTTATTGTCGAGTCTAATTATTGCCAATTTGCTAAACTGGTCGCGGATCGACCTTCTTGGTGAGGTCATCGTAAGATTTAAAGAAGGGCAAACGACCCTTCCAAGGGGTAACGGTGAAGCCCTTCGGACAAAAAATTTAGTTATGGACTATTTATGAATTTTTATTCTTATAAAATTCTATGAAGAAATAGAGTCCTTGTAAAATTTGATTTTACTTAATTTATCATATAAATAGGGTGTAGTCCTTGGTCTTTATGTATAATCATCAAATAGAGAGAAATAGTGGTTAGATGAGATATGACTAATATTTTATCTTGTAAAACTTTTTCATTATAGTGAATTGATGTAACAACGGGAGATGACGTGGTCTCATATTAAAGCAAGCCTCTATAAATCTTGTGTTTTCTTATTGTTTATTTTCTTTCTTTATATTGATTACTCTGGGTGGGATAGAATTAAGGTTTTATAATTTTCAACAAACATCCCCAATCTCAAATTTTTTATTGTCCTCAAGAAAAACTATAATATATCTAAACAAGAAAGCATGCAATAATTTTTTTATTAGATAAGGATTGGAATCATTATATTAATTCTATAAACAACTTCAAAATTACAATATAAAAATCAATTCCTACTTATCCAATGTAAAACTAAGGTGCATGTGTGAAAAATTAGATAAAACATCATAAATTCACAAGTTCCTTCAATTTCTAACCCTTAATGGTCAAATATATCATTTCTTCACTCGTAAGATACACACTCCAAACTTATTCTTTTAACTCCCTTTTCCAAGGTTTAATCTAATGTTGAATTTATATACTAATTATCACCCTCTCTAGTTTGTGTAGATTCACTAATTGCAAGACAATATCTCAACAAATAGGAATTCTCCTATATTTTGATTACTTCAACCTTGAAGAGTCAACTAGGATAATAATAATCATTTGTCAAAAGTCTAATTTTCTCAAAGAAGTGTTTGGGACTTGATCAATGCATATAGTTCATTTTCTATTTCATGTACTTGCTTTTTCAAGTTTGTTGTGTGTATTCTATTTCATACACTAGATTGATCCATTTTTGAATTTTTTTTCAAGATTTTCAATAAGTGTTCCCATTGTGACTTTTTTAGGGTAGCTTTCACTCATAATCATGGTAGCTTTTCCTTTTTTAATGCATTTATAGATGCAATGCCTCTCATTATATACTCATTCTCAAAAAATTGACCTCTAACTTAAGATTTTTATCTCATTGACCTCAAACAATCCACACAAAAGTTTTCACACATAGAATCCTCATTCATCTCAATATCTTTCTAAAACAACTTAATCACCAAAATCCATATTGAATTTAGTTTAAGGGTATATAATATCATAGTTTTCGGGTTTAACATCCAAGTCCAACTGTTTCCATCTATCAAGCATGAATCAACTCATTACTTTACAATGCAACATTTAATTCATGTGCACAAATATCATCAAGTTCCACATGTATATGTAAAAATTAATCTTAGCATGCAACTTATCCACAATTTATAAACTAATACATAGTTCAAAATATATGCATCATTACCGTCATGGCTATCTAACCCACACAAACAAGCGAACTAAAGAGACTTTTTAAAATTTCACACAATTCCACAAAAGCAATAGAATTTCCCAAAAAAAAAAAAAAACTCAATTTTTTTCACCTTCAAATTTAAATCAGACATTATCCTCAATGTTTCAAAATATTATCAAGTAATAAGGGAAATAAAAGGGCAAATAAGGGAATTAGAGACTCCCTAGATATATGTCTCAAAGTAGAGGCTGATTTTGAATGAAAGTGTTAAATCTAGATGGTACAATTGGGTACATCGTTTCCCTATTAAGTGTTGGTTTGTACGTTTTCAGTTGTCACGTTCCTACAATATAAAGAGAAATCAATTATTAGTAGGGAAAATTGTAGCTACGGTACCCAAACTTTCACATTTATGCAGATTTTGCCCAAACCTTTCATTTATACCACCAGAGGTACCAAACCTTTTAAAAAATTGCACCTCCAGTCCAAATTGACAGAAACCTTTACTTTCACTATTAGTTGACCAGACTTCAAAAGTCTAACCAATGTTGATTAATTTTGAAATGGCGAAAGGGTAATTTCACATTTTTTTTCATATAAAAAAAATAAAATAATTAAATCAAAAATAAAAAAACCATATTATATTCCCCACCCAATCCAAAACCAAAACCCCCAAAATTGCCGGTACCACCACAGATCGTGAAAGATTCCATTCTTCCAACTATTGTGTCGATTCCAAACAGATCGTGACATTATATACATTTGTATGACGAGGGAGAATTAAAGCTAGAGATTTTCGGCGACTTAGATGGCAAAAGTTGAAGGAGGAGCCATTGCCGCGAAGGTTACGTCAATATTCGTATACCCGATCAAATCATGTTGTGGAATTGCTGTTTCTCAGGTACCTATCTCTTCGACTGGTATGGAACCTTTTCATTTCTTTCCTTTAGTTTAATCAGCAGGTCTAAGAGAAGTAAACTGTACTTTCAGTGTATAACAAAATTCACTCAATCTCATTTTACACTGTGTTGGATTTTCTTAAATCTCTACTTTAGTAAAAGGCATCGGAATTACGTGGTGGTAATGGTGAGTCGGAGTCGGGCGGGTGTGGTAGTACTGGCAATTTTAGGGGTTTTGGTATTTTTTTTTATATGAAAAAATGTAAAATTATCCTTTTGCCCTTTAAAAATTAATCAACATTTGTCCGACTTTTGAAAATTTGTCAACTAACAGAGGAGGTGCGATTTTTTTAAAGGTTTGGTAACTCTGATGGCACAAATGAAAGGTTTAAATAAAGTCTGCATAAATGTGAAATATTTGGTATCGTGACTGCAATTTTCCCTTATTAGTAATATAGAATAATTCCCAGTAACTTCAAACACATCAAAACCTATAGGAAAATATGGGGATAAAGATACATAAACTACTAAAAGCAATAAAATTTATTAATCTATTTTCTAGGAAGCATAATAAATTAAAGGGAAGAAAATTGAATTATCTCTCCGTAAGCGCTTAGTTGTAGTTATTAACTTAACTTTGGCCATCTTTATTATGAAATTCTAAAGAAAGGTTTTGACACCTTGCTTATTTGCTTCTTTAAACTGTACTCCACTTTTCATTTATTCTCCAAACATCTACTTTGTCCATTTCAATGTAATACAATTTGCTTATTCCATTCCACTCAAACTCAACTATGTAGATTTTTACCTCATCGTCGAACTTAATCGCAAAATCAATTGTTGGATAATCAATGAAGTCGGAAGAATATGTGTTAATTCCATCTTTATTAATTGCTATTTTTTCATTTGATTCCTTTGTGATTAATTTGTCATTCTCTTTTTGCTCTTCTTCGATAGTTACTATCTCTTAGGGTTAAATGGTCGGTTCACAATCTAAATTCAGGGACAACGACAAATCTTTTTTATCAACATTTTCAAGTGGATTATATTCTCACCTTTTAAATTCGTCCCAGTATATGACTTCCCTCACAAACATTTTGCTTTCATCCAACTTGATAAAATATTTTGCAAGTACCTTCTTGCTCAAAAAGGGAGAACCATCTTTCACAAGTATGATGCCCTCATCCCGTATATAATCGCCCACAAGCATGAAACATTCATCAAAATTTTCAAGTACTTGTTATCAACGTATTAAATATTGTTTGAACCACATAATTTTGACATAAAAAAATCAGTGCATATATAGAAGTAGTGCTAAGTATAATGCATCTCGTAACAAAATTCACAATATATATCTCCTTCAAGTATATCCTCATCATCCATGTCGGGATTAATCATTGTAAAAGTTTTGCAACTTTGTCATCATCATAATCTCGCGTACACTATCAAATAGTACCTAGAAAGAATATCAAACAAGAGAAAGATCACGATTGTGGTGGGTAGTGAAAAATAACAAAACAAATTTTGAATCCAATAACGAATCAATAAATTCATTTTAAAAACTTTATTCAACTGCGCCAAAAACTTATTCATGTGAAACTTGCAAGCGTACAACATAGTTGGCAAGTAATAATATGATGAAAAGAGTATTGTCCCATGAGGAATAAACTTCAAATTAAATTTTACTAATTCGTTAACAAACTCGAATGTAAAGTAACAAAATAGATGTGTTGTTTATTTATCTAATTAATCTGATAATTATCTCGGATAATGTTAAACTAAATATGCAAATAAATATGTTGCTACTTTGAATCCACTTATTATTATCATATTCCAATTCTTGGCCTACGAAATTTAGTATGATTTGTGTATTCATTAAAATCGATAATTTAATTTAATTTAACTATCTTTCCTAAATAAGTTAAACCTATTATAAGCAGTAAGCATGACTCAATTATATTCCTATTTTGAATTCATATGCAAAGTAACACATTCAATTATATAATTATCTATGTGATTACACTTCCATACATATTATTCCTAACATCAATTAACCGTGTGCTGAAATTGCAAAGTTCTAACATATTGTGAACCTCTCATCATTACAACAAACAACTAATTACTTAATTGGATTTCAAAAGAGTTTTTATCACAAAAGAAAAGTTAGCCCCACGAGAGTAACCCCATGCCCATGCATGGGTAAGTGAAATTGACCTCTAGTGTGGAAAAGTTGCATCTTGCGCATGCCCATGGTTAATTTTTTTTATTTTTTTTAGTTCCTAAACTTTGAAAATCATTAATTTTTGCCGATTTTCGTTCATTTCTTTTAATTTTACTTCAATTCACTGAGTTTTATCTAACAATAAATACATGAGATCAAGATCTGTAAGATTTGTCGCTAAAAATAGTTAAAAAAAAAAAAGATGCCAAAATTAAAAAGGAATAATTTCAATTTTAGTACTTGAACTTTTTATTTTTTTTTACAAATTAAATCCAAATTTTTTATATGTGTCACATACAATCCCAAATCTTTAAAAATTTATTTTTTTACCCCACTTCTTCTTCTTCTTCCCTTTAAAAAAGAAAAAAAGAAAAAAAAAAGAAAAAACAAATTCTCCTTCAAAAAAGCCTAAATTTTTTGCCCCTTCACAAACAGATAATCAATGCACATACATACATACATTTAAAGAGAAAAAGGAACATATATTGAATGATTGAATCTCTACTTCGGATCTACCTTGTTATAATTTCACTTACAGAGTTTTCAATATCAAGAAGATTGGACGGTGCTATATATTTTGCCGGAGTTTTAATCAGCATTGATTATTAGCTGAACAACTTTGTGCCCAATTGAATTTTCATTAGTATTTGAACATTTCTCTCTTTTCTTAGCAAAACCTATAAGTAAAAAAGGATGCTGCTGATATTGCACTAATCCTCCAAGTAAATGATTGTATTCATGCTACTGTTGAAAGCCCATCAATTATAAGAACAGGGTGGTAGTTGTTATAACCATTGACCCCAGAAAACGAGATCAACAGATGACGGGTTCCACTCACGTCCACGTAAGCCAAGTCCGAGGCAATGATTGAAGAGATGGCTAGATGGGTTACAAGTCAACAAATGTTCAAACCCAAGCTTTCAGTGGATGTAATATTTGTGGATAAATTCAAACTAAGCTATTCTAAGAACGCAAGCAAAAACTTGAATACAAAGCTAAGAGAATTTTTGGGCTTAGTCCCTTTGATTGCAATGGCATTAGCCCTTTAAATGATACAATGAGAAGCTATTATAGAGTTATAAGTACAATTTGGACAGTCGGATGAGTTACACATGGCATTATTCGATCAGCCTAACTGTCCTCTCACATACGTCCCTATCACCCACTTGCACCGTACACATAAAGGCTTTGAAAAGTGGAGCTGTCCAATTGTCCTATTTTGTACTTTTTGTCTACATGTCACATCAATCGCTTTCAACAGATCTTCATTGGGATCTCCTTTAGAAGTTGCCTTTGATCCGAAGCCCCTTGTAGCTGATGAGGCTTCTGGGGAAAAGGGCTTCGGAGAGTAGGACTTCATCCTCAGAGGACGATTCGAAATAAGGTCATATGGCTTAGGGCTTCGTGGCACTTCGGCAGTTGGGCTTCTTCTCATTGATTCACTTTGGGCCTCTTTTATGGGCCTTCAAGGGCTTCGTCCAAGCTTTGACTTCCACCACGTGGACTGTTCTGACATTTTTTGACAGTGATCCACGTGGGATTTGACTTGAGCTCTAACGTGGGCTTTGACTTGAGCCTCATTGGTAAGAGGCGTAACAATAACTAGACTGGGCCTCCAGATTTATAGAATTTGATAAAATGCAAAAGGAGTGCCATTGCTAGTAGGTGCAAAGTTTCAAACCAAACCATTATTAAAAGATCTTGCACTAGCCATCTCCCATTTTTTTGGGAGCTTATTACTTTTGTTTATATTGTTACCCAATGAGACGTAATCTTTGAATAGTTAACCTGGTTGAATTGGTAAAGCATTAAATTTGCCAAATTGTAAAACTACAATCTATTTGTTTCCCATTTTCCTTCCATTTTTAGAAAAAAAAATACCATCATTTAAGGGCCCAACTTTGTCAGAATTGTTGACTTCCATCTCACATTATTCTTGAAGTTGGTGCTTCAACGGTTACAAAATTCATTTTTTACAGCTAAAAATTATAAGCTACTATTGCTGCAATTTTTTGGGGAAAAAGATGAAGTGGATGGGGTATGATGAAAAATAAAGTTTTAAAGATTTGAGATGGTAGCACGTATAATAAAAATTGGATTTCATTTGTAAAAATAAAAAATAAAATAAAATAAATTTTGAGTATTGAAATTGCAATTTTTTTTTTTATTTTGGTATTTTTACTATTTTTAACGGCAAATCTCACAAATCTTGACGGTAAGAGGTTTTTCGTACAAATAGTTTCAAACATGGAGGTTTTCGACAATTTCCAATAGATAAAGAGTATATCGCACACAAAAACGTTTTTAGGGGTTTTCTATATATATATATGAAGTAGGAGCTACAATTATAGCATGGAATCCAGAATTTATTTTTTTGAACTAAAAAAAGTAATGGATCACAATACAGTAAGCACACCCAAATACGTGCTTAGATGCCAATTATAATTTAATTGAAAATGAGGGCTGAAGGATGTATGGCCATTACTTCATCAAATGTACATATTCTAGCATTCCTGTACACTGGTCAATCCAAAACCTAATTCCTCTCTCCCTCTCTCCTCCTTTACACTGGTCAATCCAAAACCTAATTCCTCTCTCTCTCTCTCTCTCTCTCTCTCTCTCGCGATGTCTTCCCCTTCAACAAATACCCTGAAGATAGGCATTATAGGTTTTGGCCCTTTTGCACAGTTCCTGGCAAAAACCATGGTAAAACAAGGCCATTCCATCAGGGCCACGTCAAGATCAGATTACACAGACCTCTGCACTCACTTGGGCATCCTATTTTTCAGGTATAAATATATAAGAAGTTTTCTAAAAACCATGTAAATTTTCCAACACAGTTTGCTGATAAGCTAAAATGTATACGTCTACGAATGAACAGAGATATGACTGCATTTCTTGAATCAAAAAATGAAGTCATATTGCTGTGCACATCAATCCTGTCTGCGTCACATGTCATCAAGTCAATTTCATTCCATTCCTTGAAACAGCCCGCACTTTTCGCCGATGTACTCTCAGTTAAAGAGTACCCAAAAGACCTGCTGCTACAAGTATATATGCAAATCTCATAATGTTTCAATACAAATGACATGTTTTTTGTGCTCTTAATCTAATATTGGTAGCAATATAATGTCTCGTAAAGGTCGTGCCTCAAGATTCGGATGTGCTTTGCACTCACCCGATGTTCGGGCCAGAGAGCGGGAAAGATGGGTGGAAAGACCTGACTTTTATGTATGATAGAGTTCGAATAAGAAATGAAGTAACATGCTCCAGTTTCCTTCAGATTTTTGCAACTGAGGTAAGCACTAATTTCTTGTTGCGGATCTGAGTGCTAAAGAGTTTTAATATCCTTGATCAACACAAAATGCATCCCAGAGATAAATTGATCATATTGTAATTTTATGATATGACAAGGAAGCTACTACCCAGAATGAGAAATTTTACTGAAAAATCAGAATTCACCAAGAAAACAGAATACCAGTAAAGAAGTACGTCATACTAATTAAGTACGAGATTTATTCATCACTCACATTGGAAACCAGATGTTTTATGCACACGAATGATAAGAGTAAATTATTGCATAGGGTTGCAAAATGATGGAAATGAGTTGTGAAGAGCATGATAAACTAGCTGCAAAAAGTCAATTCCTCACCCACACCATTGGCAGGTATACATTCTTCATGTATTGTCTGAACAGTTAAAAGGACAATTCATTTCTACCGAATTTTTTGTACCGAAAATGTTACACCCTCTCACGTGCGTGTGGGGCCCACATAAATAAAAAATTCTCAAATGTGTGATCCCCACACCCTATTGTGAGTGTAGGTAAAAGATTAGACAAAAAAATAGATATATATGTAGCATTGTCCTTAAAAGAAAGACAACTAACATAATAGATTTCTCCTATTTACAGGGTCTTGTCTGAAGTAGAAATTGAACCAACATCCATAGACACAAAAGGGTTTCAGAAGCTCGTTCAAGTGGTATGCTCAATTTCTAATACTTGCATAGATTTTTCATTTTCAATCATTATATAGTAAACTAATACAACTTAAACCATATCTTTAGACATTAAGAGGATGTTCCCTTTCGTTTTTCAGTTTTTAGTTTTTAGTTTTGAATTCATTTTAGGTTTTGTATTTCGAGTGTTCATTTTGAGATTGCTGAAAACACATTCTTTTTATCATTTTGAAAAATTATTTTCAAAAAAAAAAAAAAATGAAGTTTTGGTTTGATTTTAACTGAAAACAGCCAAAACGACTTTTTTGACGTTTTCCGTTTTCTTTGTAAATTTTAAACTCGTTTTTGGAAATTCGTTTCTGAAAATAGGTAAATAAATGCGTTTTCAGTGTTTCGAAAATTGAGAACGGAAAATGACTTGACAATAGCGAAGTGAACATAAATACATGAAAAAGGGTGAAGATAAAATATAGATGAAGTGTAAACGCACTAACACGGAACTACTTGCAGAAGGAGAGCTCAACAAGAGACAGTTTTGATCTGTTTAGTGGCTTGTTTATCTATAATAGGTTTGCCAGACAACAGGTAGGGAATTCTCTCCGATATCCAACAATAAGTTTGTCTTCTAATCATGAATTTAACGCAATTCAAGAATCTGAGTTTTACAATTCATGACACAGCTCAATAACCTTGAACTTGCTTTAGAGAGCGTCAAGCAACAGCTAATAAAGAGGATGAATGACGAGCTGGATCAGAGCATATACACACCTTATAACTGATGGAGAAGGAGATCAGCAGATGAACATTTTATCATTAGTCTCTTGCTATCTCGGATCACCGAATGTAATTTGAAGTTGATAGCAATCTTGAGTGAATCATCATATCATCACCATAAATAAGTCTTGACATATTCAATCATATTTTTCACAAGGAACATAAAATTGAACTTTAAATAACCTCAAGGCATTAAAACAGCAGGGCAAGTCTTAAACATCTGTAGCTTCAATACAAAATTTAGATATGAATTATGAGGTTCTTAAAAAATTATATGTAGAATGAAATGTAGTTTGGGCAATATAAAATTGAGAGGAATTATGAGGTTCTCAAAAAAATGATCCATAGACTAAATTGAGTGTGCTATGTTAACAATGGTTCTGTGGTGTGGTTTTCTGTTTCCCATCATTGTGATTGACTGTGTTATGTAAGCTAGCCAAAATTTGAAGAACACAGTATTCACAAAAACTGGAACCCATTCCATAACGGTCATGCCAGAAGCTATACTGAAAGTGGGACGGGAAATTTATCATCTATTGACTGTTCATTTCATCAATGTTTGCATCTTCTGAGATGTTGCACTCTAAGGCAGCATTATTTGAAGAATCTGGACCGGGAAAAGGAATTTCTTCACTCTTACGTGCCTGAAGTCCTGTATACCGTGCAAGATCAATCCATTGCTGCAACAAAAAAAGAACGATAAACATCAGCTAACTATTAAGCAGAACACAAAGATAAAAAGTAAAAAAATACAAAATCATTATTCATAAAGTTTAAAACCAACCCAACCCCATCCTTTTACACATTATTAATTTGTGTCTAGCAGCAAAAAATCTGCAAGTACACAACAGCAGCCTATCTTTTTCAAGATTTTACTTACTGCAGTCATGAAAAGTGTATCTAATCAGAAGAAGGTGAGATTCAGATAGATGATTTATACAGAGTTCAGAATCAAGATCGATGCAACCAATTATATTTCACTTAAAAGACATGCTCATGAAGGTAAAATTAAAATTCAAAAGATCTGATTCTAGATGTTTGAGAACACAGATGTTTCTTACCTGAGTTCCCCAATAAGAGTTGATTGTTCGTGCTACAAAAGATATCATATTTACAAGGAATGTCTGATCCTCGAATTGTTCTGAAATTCTATGCTCCAATAATCCTGCAATAACCTGTATACAAATCAATAGGAACATTAGTTTCATTGCATACTTGGAGTTGAAGCTTGTACAAATAATATACAGCTGGAAAACTGGGGGACCACAAGAAAAAATGGCAGGAGGAAACTATAGGAAAACTTTTGCAGTAGGTCTTACGGCTGAATGATACCTCATCTAACACATGCAGCAATGATACAAATACAACTTGCCACTATGCAAATTTACAGAATTAGCCACTATCCACTTAGGAATGTCAAATAAGAAAAAAATCAAATGGTAAACAGAGGTAACAAAGTTAGACTGTTCGAGGAAAAAGAAAATCTCACTGAACCTGATACCGTAGATTTGCTGATGTTCCAAGAAAGCATCCATACACAAGTGCTGTTTTTAATATAGGTGATCGCTTGTTCCGTTGCTTACCAGCGATGGATGCATTTAGAAACTTCCGCGCTGAATACAATATATTTGAGGAAGCCACTGCTCCAATGCTAGAAATAAATCCAACACTGGCTAGCTTGAGACCCCCAACAAGTACTGATGCAATTCTATGATTCGAATTCCAGTCCTTCCCTGCAAGACTTTTCTGAAATGCATTGTCCGGGATGGACCCCAAAAGACCTTTTAATGCTTCCATACTATCAGGTGCATCAATGTCATCCGCAATTTGTCGGAACGTAAGTGTGGGGGCGGGAAGCCACACGGTGAAAAAATCAACCACTATTCCCCTTAATGTGTCTGTAGTAACATAATCAAGCTCCTCAAAGAAATTTTCTTTACGCCTCTCATACTGTGCTATAAGGGTAGTCGTGATTGATATAGCTTCTTCTATAGCTAACCTGTGCAGAAATTTAGGATCCGCTAATAATCTCTCTCTGAAACCCTGCACAGTGATGCATCCTTTATCATTTTATCTAGATGAAATTAGAAGAAGGGCAAAACAGGATACACTAAAGTTAGCTTACCTGAAAACGATGAGTCAGCTCCGAGATGATAGGATATTTCTCCAGATTAAAAAAATTCTGCAGCACTTCTGGAGATACTAGACCAAGATCTAGACCTTTTTGAAGGTCCTGAAGAACACATCAAATCTTGTCATAATGGTTTGAATAAAGACGTACTATTTCAGGTTAAATATCTCAACTCAACTTTTGACTCGTCACGTAAATTGAACTTCTATTCTTTCTTCCATGATCCTTTAATAATGAGTTCAACACTTAGCTGTTAAGTTGTGAAATCCTATTATTGTTGATCCTAATTATTTTCACAGAGCTAGTCGTAGATCGACCTCCGCGGTGAGGTCGCCATAGGGGTTGGAAGGGGGTAGGAGGCCCCTCCAGGGGTGCGGGACCCCATACCAAAATTTAGTCTAAGAACTGTGTAAGAATTTGTATTCTTATAAAATTCTATAAAGGAATTGAAGTCATTGTATAATTCGATTTTGTCCTAATTTATTTTATAAATAGCGATCCGTCCTTAGAGTTTACTATTATCATTAAAAAGAAAAAGAGAGGCTGGAGAAGATAGAAGTGTTATTTTCTCTTGTAAACCTTTCTTCATCATAATGATTGTTGCAACGGCGGAAGACGATATAATAGTCTCACATTGAGGCGAGTGTGTTCTTGAGTGTTTATTTTTCTTGCTTCAATTGATTTCTTTCGGTGGAATAAAATTAGGGTTTGTAATTCTCAACATGAATTTGAAACCACAAATCACTAGACTAGCCGATTTCATTCGTAATGTCCGAGGAAATTGTCTAGGAGACAAACTTGGAACCTCACAAAACTTGAGAATGCATCATACTGCAATATCTCCAAGTCAATTTTAAACAATTATTGACAATTAAATATAGTTACAGATAACGAGAATGGTATGAATCATATCAATCGTTTAAAGTTTTATGTATCCTTGGCCTCAACTTAGATTAAACAGTGAACTCTTCAATTGATCGAGGTTAATCTCTAGACAACTTGCAAGGCTGTCAACAAGGAGCTTAAATCCTATTTAAAAATCAAAAAGCCAAAAATATTTCTTAATGACAATAATCAGGATACTACTTGAACTTCTTACAGCTTAAGGCTTTACACCACCACAACTTTAAGATTCATATGCTCGAAGCATTTGAACTAAACTAGAGAAGAAAGGAATCCACAAGCAAAATATTATCAAAAAATTAGATTTTCTTATGCATTTTTTTAGCCTTTCATTTACATTAAAAGCTGATTCTTCAGTTAAGAAAGCCAAACGTTACACACAATTATTGTTGCTTTAAAATTTATACACATATTTTGGTTTTGCTCTCAATCTAAACTGAAATAGAGTGGTTACACAAGACAAGATACCATCATCCATGAATGAAAATCTAGTACCTAATAAAGAATTGAAAGCATAGAATCCATCCGCATGCCTAAATTAGAATTTTATTTTGTTCTCAATCAAGAATTGAGGTTCCATCTTAATTAGCCAACCTTGTTAAAAGAGTAGCCAAAGTCCTTACATGTTGGTTATCGTTTTTATTCATGCACCCGCAAGATGGTGGCTACTTTGATCATTATGGGTTCTGATACCACGATGAACCACTTGATATGAAAGTTTAAGCAATTAAAAAAAGTAATATGTATAACATTTAAATTTTATATTCAACATGCCCATGCCCATTCCCGTGCACAATATCATTAAATGGATGGTGGCCATTTTCACCCAGGTGCTTTGCTTGCTGTGAACTATATTAAAATTTAAGGTTTGTGAAAAATACTGATTGTTTATAACAATATTAAAATTTATTGAGTCTAATTCTTTGAGATTTGATTAGATTTGTTACCAAAGCGTGTAGAGAGCAGTTTCCTATTTTCGTGCAATCTTTTATCTAGATTTTCCCATTTAACACTTGACATAAAGAACATTATATATTATATTATAAAAATAATTAATTGCATGGAGAATTTTTTTAATTCATTTTCTGTATGTTTTTCAATGTTTCGTCTTAAAAAATCAATCTTGTTAAAAAGAGTAACCAAAATCCTTATACATTGATTAATGTTCTTATATCTAACCGATGTAGAATCATATTGGTGGCTTTAATCCCCAAGTACTAGAACTTTTTGATGCACAAGAAAAAGTGTTGGAGTGGGAACTCAGTATATATCTTAATATAGCAATAATGAATTAAATTAACGAAGTAATTTATCAAAATTAAAAGTCTAACTTACAAACAAAATATAAAATAGATCAATAAAGTATGATAAATCATCAAATTAGTAATCATTTAACAAATCGATTATCGAATACTACAACTATAAAAACCTAATGTCTTCCATAAATCATTAGCATATTTGATTTCCTTATCATTCTCTGTGTCACTATTAGTTTCTTCCTATCAATTTCCTCGTAATCCACTTGCAATAGCTACTTCCCCTTCCCTACAAATGTTGAAAAAAGAACAAAAAATACAGAAACAACAAGGAAAACACAAAAGAAAGAAAGAGTAGGTCTCTTGTTACTAGACATTTACTACTAAAAAGTTTCAACTTCTCTTAAGAAAGGGTTATCGCAATATAGTTATAGGAACTAGGACACGGTTTCTTCACTTGCTATCTTCTCCGGTACTTTTTGTACTATTCAGGGTTAGGTTTTGTTTAAAATAGCCCAAACATAACCTTAAACATTCTTGGCTATAATATACCAACCCAAAAAGTTGAGACCTGAAAAAAAAAAAAAAAAAAAGTTCCTGAAAAAATAAGACTGTCAGCCACAAAAGCCTAGTTAGTCGAGGAGTAAGCCTAAAAACATGGTACTCAAGGTGTAAGTTTTCAGGAGCTTAGTAAAGGCCTCATGTTGGAGGCTAGCCTCAATGCTTAAGCTTGCAGTGCTTTTGAAAACAATGATCAAGTGATAAGCTAAAAAGCTCCTTTGGTTTTTTGAAGATGTGGTTTCCAACCACAAGAGGATTATTAGCCTATCCTGTTAGAATAGAGGTCTAATAAGTAAGAATCTATAAAGTAATAAATTGCATTAAATATTGGTTTTCTAACATAAAGACAATCTCGATATAACAGTACTTTTTATGATATTTATGAATTTTCTAGTTTCATTTCCAAACACTAACTAGGACAGTCATAATTTTGTTCACAAAAATTTTTCCTTGTGTCCTCTAACAATTTAAACAGGTCAATTTCTTTGGAGCACAGACATATACATGATTTCTTCATCACACCATAGAAATCTACGATTAAGATGGCAAAGCAAATTGTTGCTTAGATTGGTGGAACTCACACAATTCACTAGAGCTGCTACATCCTATTGATTTATATAGGACAAGACAATCAATATATATATTTGTTTTTCACCTTTATATAGTCTAAGGCGCTACCTCTCTGAAGTGATATCCAATTTTGATAAACTTGCTCTACGTGACTTAGATTGATTCAACTTGTCTTTGGCTATGAACTGTTCATCTTGGTAAACATAAAAATGCTAACAATCATTGTTCTTCATGGAAATATAACCAAACAGCGCAGCCACCAAAATGTTCAAAGTTTTCAAAAACATACCTAAAAGGCCATGTATACGAAAATGTAGGAGTGATCATGTTCCCAAAAGGACCTAGGAGGGACTAACTAACCTGTGGTAAGGCTTCTCTTTTCCAGCCAGCTGCATTCATCACTCGGGCTATTTCAGCACGATCAAAGCAATTTCTATTGCAAGGGCTGGCTGCAGAATACCACAAGAAATCAGCAACTGGGAGTTCTCCCTCCCTCCGTATATTTTGTCGTTCAGGGTCAAGCAGTATAACCACTTGATTTTTCTTCTGCATTTTCCTTGAAATCCTTGCAGGAAGCCCAGTTCCTCTTGACCCATATTTAACATGGCTAGCACCCGTCACTACTACTAGCATACCATTAGATCCACCATTTGTCACAGCTTGTAAAATAGTCCGGGACATTGTGTAATCCTCAACCACTTTTGCTTGTATGGACAGATATGAGCTTGGCCCAAAAGGAGTAGATTGATTGGGAAAATTTATGTCAATAGATGATCTCCGAGAGATAGAAGTGAAACCTGAGATGAAGCCTGAACCGGCTGGAGGAGCATATTTTTTACGATCAGATTTAGAAAGCCCACGGACGCCTTCAGCTTGAACAGTACGTAGGACCTATCAGACAAATATTACAAGGATAATATTTGATTTAGTCTTTTTTTTTTTTTTTTTGTCTTTAACGAGGGGAACATAGACGTTGTAATCAATTTGGAAGAGAAAACTTTGAAGATTAACATAATTACAGCTAGTTATATAAACATGCCTAGTGATCATAGAGATTATTATTCTGCCAATCTGAAAGATAATGATTATATTAGAAAGAGACACATCAAAGAAATCTTACACTTGAATTTCTTCTGGAAATCTAGTATTAATTATGGAAATAAATAAATAAATAAATAAATGATTGCATAAGGAATCAACATTTATCATATCATGCAGAATTTATACAAATATCATAAACATTAATGCAAGCTAAAAAGTTATTTTAAAATGTTTTGTTTAAACAAAATGATCCATTCCTGTGAAAAATCTCACACTGGATGATTTGAAGATCTTCCTGGTTGATATTTATTCTCCCTTCATCAAGTACGATTAACATTCTAAATAAGAAAGCAACGCTATGATTATTGCTTCACATAAACATATAGCCACTATTTTGTTTAAATAAAAATCAGATTTTTAGTAGATTTTAATAAAAGTTGACGGAATGGAAGTTGTAGGTGGTTAAAATCAATTATTGACTTTGACATAGATTTTAATCTAACTTTTTGTTGAACCAAACTGGGGCATGGGATCATTTAAATTGGACTTTATATGTGTGCCCTACTCCTCGTCAAAATATAACCATAATATAAGATTTCCATTAGTATAGATAGAATTAGCACCTCAAGTGGAACTCCACATGCAATCAGCCGAACCCCATTATCACGACAATAACTTAGAAGAGGCTCGTACTCTTGCCAATGCTGAGGTGACCAATGTGTTACCAAAGTCTTTAAGGTCTCTTCATCAATCCTGACACGATTTATCCCAAGATTAGAACTACATAATGTCAGGAATAATTTCAAGAAAACGATAATCAGAATATCAAAAATAGTAAAGCCCATGTTTCATTTAACTAAACCAAACGGGCAAGAATAATATTTCATAACCTCCAAGTTTCTCACAGAACACAAATCATTCCAGTTCTACACAATTTACATATCTAAATCCTCAGATATAAACAATTATCCAGCTGATCGATTGATGCTAAACCCAAGTTTAATATGCCTGTTTACAGATAATTGTGGATTTGAAAATGGCAATTTTTTGATGTAGCCCATGTACTTCCAACTGAATAATTCTAAAATTATAATTTACTGATTCAAAACTGTAAATCGTTAATGTCATAAAATGTAAATTGAAATTTTGCTTTCGAGAGAGAAATTAAACCCTTTCTCCATGTACTGATTGAGCTGTCCCTGTAAGTTGCACGGAAAAGCTTCCAGAGCCAAAGAAATCGGGCGCTCCGCTTCTAGGCATCTCTTCCTCAAACTCTTGACTATATCAAGCTCCAACACTTTGTCATCCCGTGTGGGAACCTGCTCCGCTTCCCCTAAATACACAATCCGAGCATTCATTAGCTTCTCCCACGCCTTTCTATTGTCCTTCCCGAGAGCCATTGGCTCCCCTATCACTGTAGCATCATATATCCTCGAATTTATCACCTCCTCAACCTCCGACGGTGGCGGCGTAGGAACCCCCTCCCCCGTAGAACTCACCACCTTCTGCGTCTGCTTCTCTATCTCCGCCGGTAATTTATCCTCAGCTTTGGCCACTGCCGACCGGAGAACACAAGCTCCAATGGCAATGAATGGAGTAATAATCACATCCCGCCTTTTCGCCTGATGACGACTGGCAGTCGCAGATATCCTTAGCGGCCGGGTGGAATATTCCGGCGCATAATTTGTCAAATTCTGATTAAATCGCCGGCGAATGGTGTTTATACATGGTTTAAGACTTGAGCATTGAAGAGTGGCGGTTTTCATTTTTTTGTTTTTTTCCGGGTTATCGGCTTGGCACCGGATGGATGGGGGTCCAACTGGTTACGAATATTTTATTTGAGACTTGAAATAATTTTGAATTTTTTTTAATGATTTTCTGACGTGGCAGATATGTGTAATTTTAGTGGTGAGATTAACAAGTTCGCCTCTGTGGTTACAACGGTACAACGTCGCCCTGACTTTGGCATGTTGCACGAACTTGTACTTTGATTTTCTGTACTATTTTAAATAAATTTGAGATGAGAGAGTCTTATTTTTTACGGTTTGCCTTTTTCTTGTCAATAATTAAGAGGAAATGTGTATTTTAGATTTAAAAATTCTTTTTCAATAACAAAATAATTTGGAAATTAAGTTGTGTAAATAAAAATTTTCTTCAATTTTAGAGTAATTTTCTCTTTGTCTTTTCTACGTTGTGAAGAAATCTTTGAAGATTTCGTAGAGTTCACCGACTCATTTTTCAAAATTTATATAATTTACAATGTACATCTACATCTACAATTTATTCTACATTATATATAAAAGGTTGACTATATGTCATCACAATTTCTTATAAATTGCATCATATTTGAATTGAATTGAAAGTTTATAATTTTTACTCATTTCATACTTGCGTTCCAAACTTTTCAAATCATTTTTTATCATCAAACTTTTATTAGTTAACACATCTTGATGATTTTCTTCCAAATAATTCTTTAAGAGGCGCATTAAAAACTTATTTACTTCTTATATTTTTATAAGGAAAAAAAAAACATGTGTATATACAGGAATGGTTTAATTTCCATTTATCATTTATAAGAATAAAATTAAAACTCAATAATGGGGAAGTTGATGAAAATTCTCTTTTGGTGATTGAACATAATTTAATAAAAAGATCTCCAAAATTGTATGCGAAAAGTCTACTTTGTCCTTTTACAAAATCCACATTACTGAGCATGAGCATTACAGATATCATCTACGAAAGTAAGGAAATTCTTGTGACTCAACTTCAATGGTAAATTTTAAATACACTTCAAAAACTTGTTCGGTAAACCACATTGAATATCATTGACCTCAAAAAATGATCCCGGTACGTGGCCAACAGAACGAGATTGCACGTAAACTCCTTCATGCGCACGATAACATACTGTTAGTCACTCGTGTCCTTTCTGGTGGGGGTGGAAGTGGCCGCGAGCACTCCGACGGTCAAGTAAGTGTTTCAGATAAGTCGATCACCGGAACGTGATCAAGGGTCCAAGCATATATCAAGGGGTTTTTTTCAAGACAAAGTATCAAGGTTTCAGGTTCCAACCCTTTCTTACCATTCTATGAGGGTATTTATATTAGTGAACGAAAGAGGAGAACCGCTGAATAAGGGGACAGGTGGCTTCAGATCCCGGCTGGAATGTCCTTTCGTAGTTGTCAATCGGTAGGTTGGCGGGCATTAAATGATTTCTAACATAGCAGCTGAGTTGACCGTTTGTAGCCTGCCACACGTCCCATCGATCACCCAAGGATTCGATTATGGATGAGTTTCCCTGCAAAAGATGTTGGTAGAGGTATGGTGAGGCGATTTTGTGGAATGCAGTGAATATGGAGTATGGGCCTTTACATCCGCCGTGAAGGCGAATGGGTTCGGTTCTTCTAAGAGAGGGAGAAGTAGTGCTTTCAGTTCGGAGTCAATGTATCGGTTCGTCCATATGAATTCAGTTCGAACGCCTCATCCCGTTACGCGAATTAAATCGGTTCGGTCAACGCATGGCTGGTGAGGTGGATGGATGAGGTAGAGGGTCCCAGGAGACCCGTAACA
>CAIGRP010109003.1:0-10063 GCA_903798385.1 Fraxinus cuspidata | reverse complement strand
GGTTATGAAAGTGGTGGTGGTGGTGAAAATTTTATAATTTCTTTGTAATTTTTTTAGAAACTTAATGGCTATAGTTGGAGTTGGTTATTCATCTTTTTCTTTTTGTTTTATTTAAATAGGAAGGTAAAATTGTCTTTTATTGAAAAAATTGATAAAAATGACATTTTGCTCAAAGAAAAGTGGAAGGTAGGGTTTAAAATGCCAAAAAATGAAAGGTAAGGGCGTTTTGCACAATGACATTAAAAGGTATGAATGTTTTGTGCTATTTACCCTTTTCTAATTCCAACTATTCTAACTTTTAGGTTGCTTGCTTTCACCTTAATTTCTCATACATTCGAACTTAGTTTTGATAAAATAAATATACTACGTCAATCTACTCGATGAGTAAAACAAACTTAAAAAATAATCAATTTTCAATAAAAGGTACATCTTGTTATAGTATGTAAAAAGGACTTCTGTTGTGTTAGTTTGCATTCTCTGTCGTAATATTTTTTTATACTAGTATCCGTAGCATTCCATCCTCGACGACCATGACAAGGTAATATACATACTCAGATTTCCGCTCAATTATTTATATGGATGGCAATGCAAACACGTCATAAAATCCACAATCTTTTAACCACACATTCCATCAATTTTTATCAAAATCTATTAAAAATCTATTTTTTATTTAAACCAAACAGAGACTTAATATAGTTGTTTCACGCTGATTTTTTGAAAAACTGAGAACTGAAAAATTTTAGGGTTGGTTCCGTAGCCAATGTTTGGATGAACTTATTAATAACTTGTAATTTCCAGTCAAAATTTAATTTAACCACACATTCACATATACTTTAATGAACCCTGCTGCTTGGCCAGCAGAGAACCAACCCAAAACGGGGGCGCCTAATAGCCCCCCTGGATGGGCAGATCCCATGTGGCCCTAGCCAGGTATCTTTTTCATAGTTTAATATCTCATGCTCAAAATGGCGAAATGAACCAAAAAGAGTTTAAAATAGCACTTTTGAAGGCTATGAAACTGTGACAGAGGTTATAAAAACCATGCAGTGTCATAGTGAAAGATCAATTTTTTGAGACCCATTATTTTACTATAAAAAAAGGTAACATAATGTCAAAGTTTTGAAGGGTATGATGAGCATTCTTAAGCTTAATAAATACTAACTGGAAATATTAACAGCAGCAATATATACAAAAGAAAAATATATATCAAATTTTGACTGAAGATAACAAACACCATATGGTGGAAAGGAATGCAGATAATCAAATTGCTAAGGCACCAGAATAAATCCATTAAACCATTGTTAATACAATAATAGACACTGGCTATAGAACACACTCAGTGTGTGCAACTAGTTCAAAAACACTTCCATGATTCCGCCTAATTGGAAAACATATAGTCAGAATCTACTTCAGTCACAAGATACTTCGGTTTGGGGACAAAAAGTCACACAACAGACATAATTTAGTTCATTTCTAGGATACGCAGTAGAGAATGATGATGAAAAAAGACAGAGTAATGATAATGAAGAAAGATTCAAAAAAATCAGTATTCAGAGTCTAATACCAGTAAGATGAAACTTGAATTTCGATTTGCAATATTCGCTAGGTTTAAATATATATTCGATTCCAAAACTCAATGCCTCTTCAACCTTTCTTCATTCTTACCTGAGGCCAGTCTTCAAACGGTTACGCCCTTGTTTGATTTAGCTAAAAATCAGATTTTTAGTAAATTTTGATCAAATTTGATGAAATGTGTGACTGAAAAGTTAGATAAAAGTTCTGGATCCCATTTGAAATGTGTGGTTAAAAGTGAGTTTAAGAAAAATATGATTTTTTGAAAAATGGGACCAAATAAGGGCTACATGTCCAGAATCATTTCAAGGTTTTTATCCTCTCCACTCGATTCTGTCTACCAGACGAAAAGGCAAGAATGAAAATAATGGTCAGTTCTTCAAACAATGCCATACATAGTAAAATTTTGCCGACTTAGCTGCAGATCCAATATGTCAGACAAATATGTATTAAGAATTTCTCTAAAAGAATAAACTGAGAGCGAATTACAAGAAGCAATGATGGTTTAAGAAAAGTCAAAATTGTGAGTTACTAAGAAAAGCAACCATACATCGCGTACTCTGAAACAAGGTATCTACTTTTTGCCATACTGTTGATTGAAGTTCTAGAAGCTTACGTGCTTTATCCTGTAACCCTGACTGGCACCGAATAGTTTCACCATGAATCTGGTCAGCACAAAAACCAACAATTAGACAAAACTCAGGAATATAGTTGATCAAATGCAGAACAACTGGAAGATAACTATCGCAAAAGAAAGCTTCAAAACCTAGATGGTGTTTGTAGTAATGTGGATTGTGCAGTACTCTTAGACATTGCCCTTAATTGGTAGGGACTAAAATCTAGATTTTAATCTAAGTGAAAGTCAACAATTAATATTAATCACATATTTCAAAAGACTCACAACTTTTCAACCACACATTTCATCAACTTTCATCAAAATCTACTAAAAATCTGATTTTAATCCACACCAAATAGGGGCATTATTAAATAAGATTGAGAAGTAAAAATCTTGTAAATTGTAGTGTCCAATCTAGTACAATACTCCGTATCAAACAAGCTCAAAAGGTTCAGTGTTATTTTTTAGTCTTCAGATGTCATCATTACAACTTAGCATATATTATTATGCGGAGTCTGAAAGGCCTCTTGTAATGCAAATAAAAATATCCAAAGCAAGGAAAATGAGTAAATATGCACCTTCAAAAATAATCTGATTACAGCCTGGATAAACTCAAAATTGTTTCTGCAAGATATCTCATGTATAAAATAATCTAGCAGAAGTTCGATGAAGTACAATTCTGGTCTCTTATCAGGTTCTTGCTCATTGTGATCATCTATAATCTGAAGCATCCTTAGTTCCATATCCAAAGCGGAAGAAGATAAACCTTTAATATAATCAGTAAATGCAGCAACTGCAAACAGCCATGCACGTGTAAGTATAGCAGAACATTTATTTAATGATGAGAATATTTAGTAATCAAACTAGGACGATCAAAGTCAAATGTAAAATTAATGAGACGACTTACAATTATTTTCCTCTGAAGACTGGAGGAAATGCAAGAACTGGGATACTGTGATATCAGTTTTTTTCCTTTTCTTGTCCGTTTCACCAGCCAATGCATCCATCTCTTCATCAGCAGATTGTCTAGGATTAAATAATATTTCTCCAGTGAGAGAAGGAATAGACGGCAGGAAAAAAGGAGCCTTTTCCGGTTTCTTTGGAGGTTCAATTGGTTTGTTTCGGGCCTTTATAATATCCAGATTGATCAAGCTTTGCCACTGACTCCTCGGCAATAGAGAAAGTGTGACTAGATCGGGAATTTGCTGATCTAATATTGAGTGAAATGCATCTTGGACCTGTGGAGGGTTTGCATTGGCCTTTTCAAAATCATTTTCCATAGAATCTTGTGCAGAAGAAACAGATGGTAACTTAACATTCACAATTTTCTTCCCACTCCCATGGGTAACATTTCTAGAAGTGCTAGAAAACATAGCCCGATTAACCCAAAGGTAAACCCCATTTTGATCCACGTGAGTTGTTGCTAAAACATCCATATTTGGTGACAGAGATAATGCAGTTATAGACACGTCAACGGATATAGCATCTATTTGTTTAGCTAGGATCACATCCCAAATTCTAAAAGTCCCATCCATACTAGATGTTAAAAGCCATTTGCCATCCTCACTGAAGCACATATCTGTTATACGATCTGTATGACCTTCAAATTTCCTAACCATCCTCAACGCAACAACATCAAACAAACGGATAACCAAGTCATCTGCCACAGTAGCCAAAAGGCCATTAGAGCGATGATGTATTATCATAACCAGTGAACAACCTATTTCCCACCTGGATTTCATTTCACGAGCCTTGAAATCCCAAACTTTTACATCCCCATGGTATCCAGCACTTATCATAATGGTATTTGTAGAATCACAGGCAATACCAATCACTTCACCATCATGACCGCAGGTTTTTCTCTCCTGCATATCTATATAACTGCCTCGACTGAATCCTGACTGAAGATTAAAACGCTCAATCCAACCACCTGCTGTCCCTAAAACAGCGAAATTGCCACAAACACTGATGGCACAGGACTTAACTGGAGTTGGATTCTCTGCACGCGGGGTTAAGATATGCTCACCAATAACAAAATTTTGAAGCCTCCACACGTACGCATGAGAAGTATCCATATGGCATGTAACTACATTGCACCAATCACGTTCCCGGATTTCAGCAACATCAAACGCAATTACAGGCTTCAGCTTTATTTCTGTTTCCTTCAGACTGAGCTTTTTTGCTCTTTTAGATACATGGCGTTGAGAAAGCTCTCTACTCTGCTGATCCTGGACAACAGAGAAAAGACGAAAGGCACGGTCCTGGCCAGCAGATAGAATGTGCCGTCCATTAGCATAGAACCTGATGCAGAGAGGCGGAGCACTGTGCCCACTTCTAAAACGCAGCAGACGAGGATCCCCATCACTCGTATCAAAGATCCACATTTTGATAGAATTATCTGCTGATGAACTCATCAGCACAGGCTCATTAGCAAAGAAGTGAAGTGAAACTATAGAGCAGTCATGCGCGTCTCTAATGACAGACTGAAGCTTCCTCTTCTGAAGATTCCATACACTTATTACTCCAGACGAACCACCGGATGCTAAAAGGGGCTGCCCATCAGTGCTGAAAGATAAAGCAGTCACAGAACCTCTAGTAGAATGAGTGAATGTCACTATCTCTTCATCATAACGAATGTTGTGGACATGAATCTTTCCGTCAGAACAGCCAATAGCAACAACATCTAGTGCAGGTGATGAAACACAGCAATATACGGATGACTTCCACCCTTTGAACTCGTAAATGGTTTTCTTTGTGCTAATATTCCAAAGTTGCAAAGAACCTTCCTGCGTTCCAATAATTACCTGTTTGTGTACATCAGAAAATATACTGTGATTAGCAAGGACATATTCGTACTCGCAATATATCAATCCAGTGTTGAAGGTGACATAATTGATACCTTGTTTAAATAAGTATCAGGATGCATTATGCAACTTGGGCAGTTATTATCTAGCAAAATATGCCCAATCGGAGCAAGATTCTGGTCTATTCCTTTAAATGCCCAAATAAAGATATTGCCTTCGACGTCAGCACTCAAAAGACTTTCGCCAAAAATAAGCAGGTGATTCACCTTGGCATTGTGGCTGCTCCAAGTAGCCACCTGTTCATGAGTGAGTGTCATCTTTTATAAGCAAAGAAAACTATCATAACAAATGGATAAGCCTCAATTTGGCAAATTTAGAAGTCATTTATAAAACGGTCAAACTTCGTTTTCAACCACACATTCCAATAGAACCAAAAGTAGTATCCACTTATCCGCCACCTATTTCTATTTATTTATAAATTAAACCGTTTATAAATTCTTCCCAAACGGAGGCTAAGTTAACACAAGATTTCATTCTTCAAAACTAGTTACTACATTCATTTATCAAGAAAGATTGGTAGGTTCTTTATGGGTATCTTATTTTCCTGGCCAAGAAAAACATAAATAGTCTTTGGGTCCTGAAGGTAGAGATACATGTAATCTCACATATAGATTAATCACTACTTTGAAACAGTTTAAACATAAAAGTAAATAAGATAAAACTACACGAGGCTTATATGTGTAGGTGTGCAGTGACCAATACGGATAATGATGTTATTAGAGAAACAAAATAATTAAAGGTTCTCTTGCAATCTATACTTCTCTTTTCTTGTGGAAGTATTTTATCAGGAACAAACCTGATGAGCACGCTTAAAAACTGCGATGTTGTGGCCATATGCTGCAAATGTGTGATATCGATAGGAGGCAAGAGCTCGTATCTTCTTTGGCAGTTGAGAACCTGCATCAAATGTTTCTTCATCAAAACTTTGATATCTGGTTCCACAACTCAACTAGATGGTAACATCTACCAGACAAACAACTCAATGGGATATTCTAAATTACACTACTACCACGTTTAATGTGAAATGTATTAAGTACGAAGTAAAATGTTATGTTCAATAGTATTATCGGCTACCGTAAATATTAAAAAAGAAGAAGAAGAAGCTTATGATAAATGAAACTAGAGAACACCCGTTTCCTTCGCCTTCATTTTAACAAATGAAATAATTCTAAACACGACTCATCGTAAAATTCAACTTCAGTTTTTCTTTTTCCTTCAAAAAATACATATTTAGTTATTGTGGCGGGTTCAAATTACAAAGATATGGTCTTTAAAAAGCTTCAAAGTCGAGTTACATTTATATTCAGTCCAAAAAAACAAAACCCTGAAAAGATATCTTCATCTTCCCTTATGTAAATTAACCCCAGAAAGTACGAATTTAGCAAATTAATAAATTTCCTTTTAAGATCATTGAAAATAAAAAGAGTAGCGGGAGCTTACCAACAAGTACTAAATTCAGCTTGGCACACTGACAAAATAAATATTTGAAATAAGTTAAACAATTAAAATGAGATATGTAATACAATAAACGAGTGGTAATGTAAAGAAAACAAGAAGAAACGGTACGTTGTAAATTTGGAAGGCTTTGCCGACGCTGACGGTGACAAAGGTTTCTGTGCCGAGTCGTTGTACGGAGAAGGGCGCATTGGTCGTTATGTATCCGATTGCTCGAAAAGGTTCAAATATTCCCATTCTGAAGTCAGCTTCGGCTCTATCCTCCTTCTCAAGCACACTAATCAGGGATGAAGAAGAGCGGGAAACTGAGAGGGGCAAAAACGACGGGAGAGAAGGAGGGAGTGTGCGGCTGAGGACTAGGAGCGGCTGGTGTAGGTGGGAGGGCGCCGGGGGAAACGTACTGGGGATTTTTATTTTTACCGTTTTATTTGTCGCCCTCTTCGGTACTGTCGTCCATAGGGGGTTTAGGGTTTTAGCATGCGAAGTAAAAATGTAAAAGTTTATTTACTCGCGTAATTTTATGAAGAGGAAATTGTAAAAACTGTTCACCTTTACGTGGTCTAAAAATATTCAATAAAATTTCAATGTTCATCTTATTATGATATGAACCAAAATACTCTCGTTAACAATTTAAATTTCTCGATGAAACAAAATTATTTATATAACTAAAAATTGTATTGATTGATAATAAATTGACACATAACATATACTACTTATTTTAAAAAGTACCATGTCAATCATGCATTAAATGATCACTTCTCTATATAATTGGATAAATAAAATATTTGTGAAATATCGAGAAGTATACTTCAAATGTCAAGAACATTATGAAATGTAGATAACTCTAATGTTTAGAACGAAATCACGTTCTAAACAAATGAAGCGTCAGTGTCAAGATAAATAAGGTCCAAAAGTCGATAACCGCTTTTAAAATGTGGAGAATGTTATGAAATGTCAAGAATAACAAATATTAAACACAACTTATCCACACACAAAAATTCAATGAAAAATTACATTCTACCTAGAATTATGGAAAGCCTAATTAACTGCGAATTTGGATGAGATTAAATTTTTCGAAATGAAATTATATGATTTTCTTATGAATTGAAAGCATATAATAATTTTTTAGTGTTAATTATTTTTTTACATCTTCTACTTTTTCTCCAAAATCCTTGGTTAATATCTAATAGATAATAAAAGCAAATGAATTTATTAGACATTAGCTAGCATTAATGTAATTTTTCATGAAAGCTAATTGTTCTTTTTGAAATTGTGACAAATTGGGAAAAAAATTGCTTCATTTTTCATTGACTGTATAATAGTAGAATTTGGTACCAAATTTGACCCTTTTTGCAAGAATTGTCAAAATTAGACAATTTTCAATTAACAATAATGAAATTGATCATTTTTGTAAATTCCCCTTTTATGAATATGCTATTAAAAATTAGTATTTTATTAATAAAAAAATTAATTTAATGAATTTTGCAGTGGAAACATTTTAAAATATGCTACCAGATTTCAAACCTTCTAATAATAGTGATATTCAAATCTTTTAGGACGTGTTTGATGGATATTATTGAGAAAATAATATATTTAAATGATGATATAATGAGAAATATGTGATTAAAAAGTAAAAAAAGTCATTGATGTGATGAAAAATATTATGTTATTGAAATTGAGTTATAAAATAATGTATTTTGAAAGAATGTGTGTCAAACATGGACTTAATAAATCCTTGTTTATCTACTATTCTTTAAAAAAAAAATTTATTTTCGACGCATTCTCATAATAAAATATTTTACATGCAAATACGGAACTTTTTTCTATTTTTAAATCACACATTTTCCAAAAAAAACCACTATTTCAAAACTCATTTTTTCAAAATAATAAAAAAAAAATTCTTTTTAATGAGTATCAAACATGGGCTAAATATGGGCCATAATGATCTCTAATTGTTTCTATTAAAATGACTTTTAATGTTTGTTTGATTGTAAATGTGGAATTTGAGTGGAAAGAAAATGAATAATAGGGAATTGAATTGTCTAAAATTTGTTTTAGGGTGTGTGTGTAAGTCACATTATTTTAGAATAATGTATTCTGAAATAGTAGATTGATGGAGAATGTGTGGTTAAAAAAGAATGAAAAGTTATTGATTCGTTTTGCTTTATTTTGTATGAAAATTATCAATAAAATTTATAATTTTTTTTACAATTGTGTCTGAAATTTTTCCTAAAAAAAAAAAAACCAGGAAAATCAAAACCCACCTAAAATGTGGGAAATGAAATTCATCAAAAAACAGAAAAAAGTGCATGTGTGAAGGAAAATGGAAAAATGATTTCCATGGAAAATTTCCATGGAAAATTTCTCCCATCAAATAAGGCAGAAGCTAGAAAATGGAATAAAAATGATTAGTTCTAGGGAAAACAAATGCTATCAAATAAATCCATAGTTCACATTATTCAAAATCCATTTTTTTGCAAGGAATTAATTTCAAACAACTCATGATGGCACACAAAGAAGAGTTTGAAGCATTTTTATTCGCGTTCTCTACATTGAGTTTAAACATTCCATTACAAACATACCATATGCCTCAAAAGCACACTTCACGATTATCACATATATCATCAATTCCGTAGTCTGGTTTGAAGTCAACATTGTTCAAAGATAATTTGGCATCAAATTCTCTCGTGGAAATCTTTTAATGTTAAAACTCTTTCAAAGGTGAATTTGAAATTCAATAGTATGAGAAAATTGAGAATTTCCAAGTATAATAGTTTAGAATTCCTTAAAAGCGTAAACAAATAACCAGTTTTCATCATCGCAAACATGTCTATTTGCCCAAGAACCCGTCCATCACCATTCAACACATTGAATCATATTGATTTATCATAGCTACAAATGACTCCTCATACAGTTAGATTGATGCATAGGTTCATGTTTGTTATATCTGAAACTCGAGCAACGTGCCCACTCTTGCCACGCGCAAGTTTTCATTTGTTGGTTTTTAAGAAGGGCATGATCGGTTCTTCCTTCATCGTCTTGATTTGGTCTTAGCGTATGAGGTTTTTTCACGTTCTTGTTTCTAGGCCTCAACGCATCATTTCAGAAGTAAGATAAGTAGGCAAATTAAATTTAGCTTGGTGGAATGTCCACTCCTCTCTTGTATAATTTCAACTAGGCTTCAGCAAAGGGATGAAGATCGGGGAGGAAATCTAACGCATGTTTGGAGGAGATTTTCAAAATCAAATTTTTGACCGTTTTTGGTCAATTGGGGCCCACATGTGAGAGATTTGGTCAAGAAAAGTGGCTGAAAATTGTTGTGAATGGTGGCCAACGGTAGGAAAATGACTGCTCCACGGTAAGAATTTTACTATTATGCATTTTCAGACAGAGCTTAGGATTTAAAATTGTCAATTGGGATTTCAGACAAATTGCTTTAAGAGACGTATTGGACAAATTGCTGTAAGAGACGTATTGGAGATTGGGAAGGCCGAATGGAATCGCAAAAGTTGCTTTGAAATTTCAATTGGGTTGTGTTGACCTCGAAAAATGGCTC
>CAIGRP010109002.1:0-13207 GCA_903798385.1 Fraxinus cuspidata | reverse complement strand
GGTTTTATTTTTTCTTTACTCAATTTATTTTTTAGATGTTTGCTTCGTGGTGTTTACTTTCTCTTTGAAGTTAAAAATTATAGAATAAGTCTCCAATGAATGGAGCATATATCATATTAATATTTTAGATTCTTAGTTCATCCATCATTTAATTTTCATTTTTCGTTTTCCTTTCTTTTGTTAAGATAAATTTAGCGATCAATTTCAATTTTTAACAAATTAAATGAGATGGTTTTATATGTCAATATTTCCGACCTGCTCTTACAGTCAAAATCGAAATGATTGAAAAAAAAAATCAATCATTCACAATCACTAATAAAAAATCTCCCAAAAAGTTAAGAATTGGTAAAAATATTTTAACAATTCCTCTTATTTTTATGAAATTGTCTATGTGATGTATATAATACCTTGAATTTAAAGATTATAGAAGGAGAAATTGTATCATAATGAGAATTTCTTCAATTAATTATCTCTTTATTATTAATTTTTTCAGGTTGGAATGTGTTGTATTGAATCATCTCATTTCAAGGTTAGAAATATTAGATTTTACACTTATTTATTTAAATTATATTTTTAAAATACTCCTTCAAATTCAAGTCTAATTTAATTTTCGTCATGCTTTCACTCGTACATAATTTATATTATGGGTGGCACAAAATTTGATCTCTAAATCTTTGTTTACTTTTATATTATATTGAACTATCTCATCTAAATAATTAAATAATGAAAAGAATTAAATTTTTTATTTATATTATATATTTAACAAGATTTATTTTAGTAACGAATTAAGATTTTTTTATGGAACGATATATAAATTAAATGATTCAATTCAACTTAAAGTCCAAACACTGATAAAATAATTATCAACTTTGAGTGTATTCTAAACATGTTTTTCATTAAAAAAAATTGCAAATTTGATTGTTCCCTAACTCAAAATATCTACGTTTGCCCCCAACGTTAGTTTTAACAATTACATCAATGTGTGTTATGTTATCTAGAATGAGGGTGATAGATAGAATGACCATGGTTGCGCACAAATTAAAGTTGAGTCACTTGATCGTTCAAAATTATGGTAAAAGACATGGTTATTTTATGAAAGCATTGCTTTTACAAGTCGAAAGACGAGAATACTTTAGAAGTGGAAAGCAGACGAGTCCAACGTGCCATCAACTTAGATTTTAACAAATTTATTTAGATTTGTGGATTCTCATATAATTCATAAATTTGAATAGAATTCCCCAAAATCTATTACATTTTTAAATAATTATATATTATAAATTTCAATAGAATTCGTATGATTTAAATAGAATTTTGTACTACATAAAATTCATAATTATATAATTTAAAATAATTAACTACATCGATCTAAAAAAATCAAATAAATAACATTAATAAATTAAAGATCTATTCAATCTGAAACTGAAAAAAAATATAATTTACAAATTCAAGCAAATAATTACCACTAAATTAAAAATCAGTTCAATCTAAAAAATCATTTTCATTATGATGTCGAGTATTACATACAAAATATGAGCTATGTTTTTTTATTTAATTTAAATATGCACTAAATATTTTATGGTTAAAAACTTGTTAATAAAATTTTTAAATTAAAGTGGATTACTTAATTATCACTCTTAGCTGCCAATAATAAAATTTCAGTTTCAAATTTAAATAAAAACGATAACTCAATTCAACCATTATATTTTTCTCTCATAATAATGATAACTGAAAATGAGATAGTTATTATTATTTATATTTTATTTTGTATATTATTTTATTTTATTTTTGTCAGTAGTATAAATAATTTTGATTTTATATTTATGGACACGAAATTCACTAAAACTCGAGGGGCTAAGCTATAATTCAAATGAGTTCGGTATGCATATTTATAAGCTCAAAATTCATTAAAATCTATTCAAATCATACAAATTGATGAAATTCTTGTACATACACTAATTTTTAGAACACCTAGATTTTAATAGAATCTATTAAAATTCGAGTTAGAGACATCTAAATTTTAATAAAAATTTATAAAATCCGAGTTAAGAACATTAGTGTTGATATTGTATGTGTAAAAAATCAGTATGCTACGTAGTAAATCACGTTAACTTGTGTGTTGGAAACGATGTTGGTGATCTATATATCTAAAATGAAATGAAAATTGCACCGATGAGTTTAGAGGAAAACATGGATGACAAAAATAAAACCTTGATTCATTTTTTTTTTTTTTAAATTCACCTATATCTCTTAAAGGAGACTCTAACTCATGTCAATGACTTAATAAGATTTCATTTTTATCAATTCATGGTTTGATCTAAAATCTCACTCAAGTTTGAAACACCTTCACATTATTTTATCTTAATAATAATAATAAAGGGAGTCTTGTTTTTACAAGATCAGAATCAGCTCCATGAATCGTATTTTATTTTATTTATTTATTTATTTTTTATCATTTGTTCTATCTAAACCTCCAAAACGACTAAATCCTAAAAAATAAAATAAAAAAATCAATTATGTCAATTTCGATTCATCACTCTCTTTTAATACATATAACTTTTATTAATTAAGATATCTACCAATCGCTATACCCCGTTTCTATAATACCCAATATCGGCCTTTTTTTTTTTTTACTTTTGAAATTCTACGTATCTTTATTCTTTTGTGTGTTCATATTTCACAATGTAGAAAATTTTGATTAAATTTAGAAAGAAAAATTGTGGTCAACAACCCAATAATTAATGTTATGATATCAATTCCCTTGACCTTTTCTAACATTTAGTGTGTGTGTGTGTCGGAAATTAAAATTGATTATAAGAAATAACACTTGATTATAAAGTATGTAAAAGTTGTGAATTTTAGAAAATTGACAAAATAAAAGGATTTAGATTAAATTATAAGCAGTTATAATTTTTGACAAATATTGCCTTGTTCGGACCTTTTTCCAAATAAAGACGAGTTTTTTTTTCACTTAATTATTTTTAGCTGGTTAAGAATTCAATCCAAGTGCTCCAGAAAAGCAACATAAATGAGCGAAAGTAATATCAAAATTTGGAGTTTCATTTTAAAAAGTTAATTTTATTAAGAAGATAATATAAGCCTTTACATGTTCGTTAATGTTTTCATCTTTATTTAATGTGAGATTTACCTAACATGTCATTCAAGATGGTGTCTTGCTTGAGAATACCAATCTTAATATGTGTTCTCGTTTGAGTCTTAATTCGATGGATTTGTTCATTTGAGCTTAATAAACTTTGTTACCATATTAAAATTTGAGATTTCATTTTAAAATATTAATTTTGGTAAGATGTGTAGCCATATTCTTAATTCTTATATATTGATTAATATTTTCATCTTTATTCAACGTAAATTTATCCCTTAACAATTAACTCAAAAACTCATTTATTAAACACCGCTAGTTAGTTTTTTTCCTCAAATTCAACTCATCATTAAAAGATTGTTCAGTCCAAGTGCTTGTTTGGTACAACTAATTTTTGTGGTCAAATTTCAATTTTAGTCATATACTTTAATGATTCCCACATACTTTTATCAACTTTAGTTGTTAAAAATTGACATAAAACAGGCACTAAATCTAAATCCACATCATAAATGGTCACGTTTGATTTTTCCTTCAAACTTAATTATTAGATTAAGCTGAATTAAAAAAAAAAACAGAATTATTAGATTAAGCTGAAGTCAAATAACTTCTCAAATAGCCTCATTTACATTTGCAGTAGGTTCAAGTGAAAAAACAAAAATCAAGAAATGCTAGCATCCATAGCTAGAACCTACCAAACAAAGAATTTCCCTTGGCTTAAATGTATTTGAAAATAATTTTTTTGAGAAAAAGTTCATCGTCCTTCGTCTGTTCAGAGTACTATCGTCTTTTCCTTTACCAGGTTATATTTTATGGTTTTGCAATTTACTTATAGTCTCTTTAATTATAATCTATTTCGATATTGAATAATACGACTTTATTTGTTTAACACATTTAGACAGTAAAGAATCTTCCTTGAGCAGAAAAACTTGAAACTTCTCCACTTAGAACAAAAGTAAAATGCACTGAAATTTCACTTTTAATTAAATTTCAAAAAATATACTTTTAAGTAAATTTTAAGCTTAGCCAAGCACGTCGTTAATGTGGTACAAATATCCTCTAGGAGCAGTAGTTCGACTCTCTCAAAAACACTCTAATAGAAGCATTTAGGAAGCCCGCTTATTATTGCTCCTACTTGCTTGCAGTCTTAATATGCCATTGTTAATGTGGCTAGCCCTTGTTTGGCCCACATTTTCTCAAATTCATCTCATTAGAATATTTTATGGGATTCACAACTTTTTAATCACAAATTTCATCGAATTTTATCAAAATTTACTAAAAATTTGATATTTGGCTAAACAAAATAGGGACCCAGTATTTGACAAATAAATTAATATCATAGATGGTGTTTTCAATGCTGTTTAAAATGGATTTGATAAGTGATATTTTTGGATTTGAGGCTAAGGAATTACTTTCCTTAAGGTATTGTTTGCTCCCACTCGATGCGGTTTTTTTTTTTTTAAGGGTTTCAAATGACAAATTACCTCTAAGATACAATAAATCCACGACAATTTTGCTAAATTCACGTAACCACACGTTTCATCAATTTTTATCAAAATCTACTAAAAATTTGTTATTTAGCCAAACAAAATAGGGACTTAGTATTTGACCAATAAATTAATATCACAGATGATTTTTTTTGTGCTGTTTAAACTTTAAAATGGATTTGACAAGTGAAATTTTTGGATTTGAGGCTAAGGAATTACTTTCCTTGAGGTATTATTTGCTCCCACTTAATGCGTTTGTTAGAAGGGTTTCAAATGAAAAATTACCTCCAAGATACAACAAATCCACGATAATTTTGTTAAATTCACGCAACGCTGTTGAAACTGTTTATTTAAAATTGGAGAATGTGAAAAATGAGACAAATAATTGTTTTATTCTTAGAGCTCAATCATATATTTATAGAATTTCAAAAGTTGCAACTTTTGAAATCCTCCAATTCTTTATAGCTGTGTGCATTCATGAACTTACACTCATTTGTGAATTTGAACTATTTATGAACTTACATTATTCATGAATTTATACTATTCTGAATTTAAAGATTCATGAACTTCCACTAGTCATGAATTTACATTATACACCAATTCATGAACTTACATTGATCTCCAAATATTGCAATCTCATTATCCAACAGTTCAGGTTTAGTGTTATCGAAGTTTCTAATCGCGTTCTCTTTGCAAATGAATTATGGGATTGTATAGAATTAGAAATTAGTGACGCGTGAAGATTTAAAATTTATAGAAGTTCACTTCAAAGTGAGACTACGTTCTTTTCTGTCGCTATAGTAATTCACTATAATAAAAAGAAATTAACAAGAAAAAAACTGCACACCCTGTTCTCTCTAACTTCTATCTCTTTTTATGATGATGATAAATAAACTCTAATGAACATTCCCTATTTTGCATACTTACTCCGCGTAGCGGCAATAATTACGCTTCACAATGAGTGATGCATGTCAGTACATATGCACCTAAATTTGACACTGCAAAAGAAAGAAACAACACTATCAGGTTCGAGGAAGGCTTCATAGTTAATGCAAAGCCTTTAAAGAAAGTGCAACTCAGGAGCTTCAAGAGGAAACGAAGAAAGTAATTAAGCTAATCTTATTAACCTTCTAAATAAAATGTTGGAAAAAAGAGGATTTTTTTTTTTGTTATATAGTTTGATAGCAATTTTACAATTCTTTTTCAAGCATGCTAAACGTCACATGAACAACCATAACGTGCGACACTAAAAGTGTTAAATAATGATTTAGTACTTATGAATTCATTGAAATATATTACTGAAAATGAAGTTTAGTCTATACTTAACAAAGGATTTAACCATTTCGAGTGTTGATGACCGATAACGAGAGCACATTGGTTTTATTAGGGCCTTTCTTATACTTGGTGTAACGACCCGAGGCTAGCTCTCGACATTTTAATGACAAAGTTCAAGTTCAAGGGTCATGCTATTTAATAGATAAATTATTTTTGTGAAAAATAGTATAATTATATTGAAAAATGCAGTTTTATTTCATATTAATATAAATTGATAAAGAACCTTAGGTGAAAAATCGAAGTCTCCATTTGGTATAATTTATAAACCAATTATTAATGGTCAAATTTCATTTTAAACCGCACATTTTAATGAACTCACAAGTATAATCACATATTCACGACTCTTTTTTATTTATTGACTTATAAATTAAGTCGATTATAAATTCTTGCAAATGGCAGAGCTTTCATTGATAAAAGTTAAAACCCCTAAAGTAATCTTCAAAATTGCTGCTTCAAACAATTTTATAGCTGTATAGGTAGAAGTTCCATTGAAAATAGCTTGTTGATTATATGACATCAAAACTTATACTTCTGAAAACTAATTAAAAATACTTCGTTTAGGGGTCGGGGGACCTCAAACAGCCACCCAAAGTGGCTATCAAGCTATAACAGAACTGTGCTAAACAACCAACTTTTCGATGAATTTTTAAAAATTCCTAATATTTCGCTATAGGGTGTAATTTATATATTTAGAAAGCCCTATAAACATGCTATGTGAATAAAAATTAGTAGATTTTGGAATTAAGAAATAATATTCCAAATTGAGTGGAAACCGAAGACTTAAGAGTCGTACTAACTCTTGAAAATGATAGTAACATCGCGTTTTCATTAGAAAATGCGTATCTAACAATCTATGACACATGTTTATGCAAGGTTAAATTGCTGCATTTTGTAGACTCAGATACCATATCAAATGCCAAAGACTTTTGACTCATTCTAATCCCACACTTTTGAGTGCACGATCAATGTGACTGGTTGTGCAATGATTTTCACATTAACATTTCTAACATTGCAATATTATGTCCTTGATAAAAATTAAAATTTAGATTTTTATCAAGTTAACATATTTAATGAGACCTTTAACCTTCAATCACACATTTGATCAACTTTTATCAAAATATTCTAAAAATTTAATTTTAATCTTCACCTAACAGGAGTTACATCTGCTCATTAAGAGCTTGCTTTGGAGTTTCAAAGTGACAGTTATGGACTTTTTTAAAGTATCAATTTTGAGCACTTATGAGTGGATCAATTTTGAGTAATTTTAGAAGCGATTTTTCACGGTCAAACTTATACTTGGGAGTTTATTATTCAATAGTTCTGAAATTTTTTTAAAATAATAAAATTACATATATGTCCTTCAGTGAAACTTTCAATTTATAAATTCTTTTATGATTTTTTACTTATAAATTAATATTTAACTTAAAAATTAAAATATTTACTTAAAATCTTAAGTTAGTATTTTTTACTTATTAGTAGATTCTATAATTTTTACTTTAAACAATTTTTACATGTCAGTGAGTTTTTTTATTTATAAGTAATTTTTTTATTTTATAAGTAATTTTTTTAATTATAAAGTATTTTTTTATATAAATAATTTTTTAATTAATGTATTTCTATTTATAAGTTAATTTTGAACAAAATATGTTGGGTGTAAATAATTATTCTATAAAGGGTAAAATTAGCAAAAAATGTGAGAAAAACTCACCAATTTTATGGATTCATATAAACGTCCAAAATCACATTATACTGATTTTTGGTAGTTCTTAAACAATCCAAAGTCGGTGTCCAAAACGACTAGTAAGCACTAATTTTCTCAACACCTCATAAACGGTGCCATCTAAAAGCGATGGAAAAAACTCCCAAACAGGTCCAACGTTATCACTATGAGAGCAGGTATATAGAAAATTGAAACTCTCAAATATGTACTTTACACATATATAGAAATATCATAACGATGTAAATTAAAATCATGTTAAGTCATTACTTGATGGGGATTAAAATCATATTTTAAGTAAATTTTGACAATAAAATGATGAAATATACTGTGAAAAAGTTATGAATTTCATGAAATATGTGATTGAAATTAATTGTAAACTTTAAATTAAATTAAAATTTTGATTTTAATCATCATCAAACAAGGTAAATGATAGCTCAAACATTGTGTAGACATGTACCAAGTTACGTCTCATAATATGCCAACGTTATAAGCATACAAGATACAACGCAATGATCCAATATCCATTTTATTTACAATCCAACAAGAGAAATGAGTTTTAAAATAAACTAAAACATAAATACCAATCTCATTTTCAACCATAAATTTTATCACAAAAAAAAGTATTCACACTTTTGTCAATCTCCTTAAGCACCTGTTTGCCCTCACTTTTTAATACTTATTTTTCTTCATATTCATTTCTACCATAATTTTTATAAGATCCACAATTTTTATCAACTTTTCAATTACATATTTCATAAACTTTTAATTCCTTTTTTCCCGGCAACATCTAAGAGTGATCAAGAGCTTATTGGAATCAGAGTTTTTTCAACTATATGGAGCTCTTTTCTACTAAAATTTTAATTTTAGTTCAACCAAATTGGACTAAGCCCCTGTTTGTTATCCATTATATCAAAACTGTTTTTTTTCTCAAACTCATTTTCAAATACACATTAATACGATAAAATATTTGCACGTAAACTCAAAATATTTACCTACATTTTTTACCAAAAATTCTCCAAAAAAAAAAAAAATCAATATGCCAAAACTATATTCAGCATGCAAACCCTAAATTTTTTCTTACTTTTTAACCCCTCGTGCTCCAAAAAAAATCCCTATACCAAAACTCATTAAAAAAAAAAAAAAACAATTTTTAACGGAAGACAAAAAGAGACTAAATATTTTATTATCTCTATACCAGCGAGACTCTAGTCAGAGTCATACGGTAATAAATATAGACTCGCACTCCACATTAACTCGTCAACACAACAAAATGGGCAGACCTATGAGTAGGTTGAACCTCCATTTAATAAGCATAACCGAACTTCGACAATCGAACCCATACAGTTGAGGCAGATAAGAAGAAGTGCTATAGAGAAGATCTTCACGCAAGATCTTGTACCAAGTAGGTGATGTGATAATTCACCGAATAAGTGACTTTACTCAATAGACAAGTCAAGTCTAATCTCATTAAGCAGGCCTAAATTGTTGTAGGTCGAACCTCCATTTAATAAGAGGAGCTGAACTTCGACAATCGGACGCATGCAGTTGAGGCAGATCAGTAGAAGTGCCACAGAGAAGATCTTCATGCAAGATCTTGTACCAAGTAGGTGATATGATAGTTCACTCAATAAACGACTTTACTCAATAGACAAGTCAAGCCTAATCTTATTAAGCATGCCTTAAATTGTTGAACTGTCATAACATTATATGCAACACGTCCTAGGATTGACTAATTGATCCTATGATAACAAGACCTATCCGCAAGGATGAAGTCACGTGTATCTTCATCCAATGGCCCTCGTTTGTGAACTTTTACTATAAAAACTAACACTTGTGCAATTCAAAAATAATGCAAGTTTAGACTCGTACTATAACTTTGCTCTCTCAACTTATTTCATTCACTCCAAGTTCTAAACCCTTTTATACATACAGTGGATCACATCTCTAGCACGTCTCAAACCCAAATATATATTCTACAAAAACTGATTTGACCGTCGGAGTTTCTACTATCGCCCCACCCACCACCGGAGATTGGTCGTACGCTCTAACGGTTTGTACACGCATGCATGATTAAAGCTTACGTGGACGCTAAAGGAGTTGTGATTTGTTGATCATGTCACCCTTACAAAAATTGAGGTCAACATATTCAACACCACTTTTTTTTCTTAAAAGAATGCTAGTAAATTTCCTCAAGCTATGCATAGCCCCTATTTGGTGGCCATTTTTAAGAAAAATATTATTTTAAATAGCGATTTTTTAGGGAATGTGTGAATAAAAGTAGAAAAATATTTTGGATTTACGTGTAAAATATTTTATTGTGCGAATGCGTGGTTGAAAATGTGTAAGTAGAATTTTTTTTTAAGAATAGAACACAAACATGGACATAATTGCATGTTTGTCAAAAAAATAGATTTTGGGCGACTCTTGATGAATAGCATGCTAGGTAAATTTATATTGAAGTAATATAAAATGTTGGCAATGCAATATTTTTTGCAATAAATTTACCACAATTTAAAATAAATTTTCGTAACTCATGAATAGATGCACCAACATTTTGTGGGGTTGGATATAGTACGGTTCGGTTCTAAAGAGAATCAAACAAGAATCAAATTTTCAGGTATTTAATAAGTGGAGCTATCGGATCCAAATTTAATTATGGAACCGTTCGGGTTCAGTTCCATTTGATTCCTGAATTTCGTTTAATAATTGATTTTTTATATTTACAAAATTCTATATTAATTCAGCTATAATATGTTCAATCTCGTGATATCTTTTGTGCCTCTTTATTGAATTTTTCATAAATTTGACCGTTAAAATCACAGAAAGAGCAAGATAACGATCTCACAATAGTAAAGAGAAACACAGTTGAGCTTCCAATTCGATTTCTCCAATATGACAGAAATGACACTATGGTAGAATAAGAGATTTGGGTAAATTTAGATCAATTTGATTAAGTTGGGTTTGACTGAAAATTAGAAATAGGAAAATCATATTTTAGGTTTGGGCTAAATTAACTAATTAACAAATTTATTTAGAAAAAAAAATAAAATAATTTGGCATATTTAAGATAAAAAAATTTAACCAAAAAATAGGGAGATTCGATTCGATTCTTATGGTTATTTGGTTTTTGTTCTAGAATCGAGAACCGAGTCAAATTTGTCGGTTCTCGATTCAAATACACGTTCAAGTATTTAATTTAAGAAAAATTGTTTGGTTCGATTCAGCTCGATTCGATTCGGGAATTTTGTGCAGCCGTAACCATTTCACCGAAATATATAAAATGAATATGGTAATCTTCGTATAATTATTTTTTACTGCTGAATTTATGGATATGTTGATTTACAATGACTTATTTCTTGAGTAAATTTTATGTAATTTAACACGAGCTACAATTAGAATCCAATATCGACACATAAATTCAAAAATTATCTATGAAAATGGTATTATGAGATTTTATATCAGGTTTTCTATATATGTCATGTGTCTAATAAATTTCTCAAATTTCTTTACAAGTCTAGTTTATAACTTTTTTGGTTTCTTGAAGAAACTATGTTGGATTTTTATTTTTATTTTTTTGCTTGATTTGTATTTTAGTTAGATATTGATGTTCGGATTTTTCTTGTTATATTTATATTGTTCGCCTTTTTATCATCACTAGCAGCTTTTGATGATTATTATTAATTCAAACTCAAATCACCAATCCGCACCTCTCTCCCATTTTTTCCATTCCCCCCTCCCATTGTATACAAATACATATGTGGCTCCAAAATAGTTTCATAACGAGGGTGAAAGTCAGAGTTGTGATTCTGATCCGAGTTTCAGTTGTTGGTTTGATTACTAATTTGGGTTGTTCTTATAATTATTGCGTTTGCAGTTCCTTTTAGAATTCTTGATTGTTATTTTTCTATTGTGATTATTTGGATTTTGTTTATTTGTTCAGATTTCATCTTTAATTTGCATGGGCTTTCTTGAAATTTATGCTGCATTTTCGGATTTTCTGCAAAAATAGGTATATTTGTTCAGTATTCTGAATTTAAAAGTAGCAAGAATCTATAAGGCCCACTCAAAATTGCACCTAAAGTCAAATATTTTCACTCTTCAATCAATTTGATGCAAGTTGCCCAAAAAAATTTGTCAAATTAATAAACAAATTGGCAAGGAAAATGAAAGGCGTGGTTAAATGGTATAAAAAATTGGTAGAAGGGGTACTTGTGCATAAGAGTACTAAAGGCTTGTATTGAGAGACTTGGGTGTAGACCGCAAATATATCACCAGAGGCGGACGCAGAAATTTAAAGTTATGAGGCACAATTAAGCTTACAAAAAAGTTGTGAGATTTTACAATCGAAAATTTACGTCCAAAAAATCATACCCCATGTAATTTTGCATCCGAAAATTTACATAAGATATGACTTTTTCGGATGTAAAATTTCAAAAAACTTTGATGTCATATTATATATAAAATTTCCTAATAAAATGATGAAAATTACATTGAGAAATTTGTATTACAAAAATAATAAATGTTAATGAAATAATTGAAATTTTTTTTAACAAAAATGTAAGTTAGACGTATTTCTTTAAGACTCATGTTTAACGTATTTTTAACTATTTTCGATATCTATTTGGACCATTCGATATGGCCATAATACAATGCTCGAAATAAGTTTTGAGATAACATAAACAATTTGTTGATTCGATTAGCGTACGATCGTCGATTTTTTTTTAAAATTAGCATGTTATCGAAATTCAAATTTATTATGATTTTGCTCATATTTGGTGGAGATTAAAATCAAATTTTTAGTAAATTTTGATAAAAGTTAAACAGTTATGGATTTCATGAAATATTTAATTAAATTAATTGATAATTTTGATTTAAATTAAAATTTAGATTTCAATTGATACCAAACATAATTTTATAAAAAAATAAAAAAAAATCTCAAAAGTTCACCCCCCCCGCCCCCCCGGGTCCGCCCATGTGTATCACCTCTATCTCCTTTTCTTTCTTTCCACCATTTTGACTTTATTTTGGATCAGTGATGGTAGTGATGGTGAGATTGAGAAAGCAATTGTCAGAATCGTCTATGAGGGCAAACAGAATTTGTTGGCAAAGCTGGGTTAAAAGTTGAGTTGTTGGTTTGGGTTTATTAGTTGTGGGCTCTTGAGGGTTTCTATTTTGAACGAGGATTTGAGCTTGTTACAGTGGTTCGGGGTGTGGTTGTGGAGAAGGTGATGACTTTTTGAACTGTAAAATAGAGGAGCGGGTGTGAGGGTGGTGCGGCAGTTGGGGAAGACGACGGATTTGCTAGGTCCGGTGTACTTTAGAAAACGATGACTGCCGTGGAAATGAAAACCTGAATGTAGAAGAAAAGATAGAAAGAGCGAAACACAAGGCAGGAAATGACATGATGACAATTCAAGTAAAAGCACAGTTGGGACTTCAAATATCTATTGTTTATTCCATAAATGGGCGGAGCTAGGGGTGGCCTGCACTGGGCTGTAGGCCAGTGTAGTCCAAGCCCAGATGGAATACAAAAAAAAAAATTAATCTGTGTAGCCCACAAGCCCAGTAGAA